>JAQZBX010029406.1:0-27315 GCA_029593785.1 Cabassous unicinctus | reverse complement strand
AGAAAAATGAAAATGTTCTAATAATGATTGAATAGATGAATGCACAACTACGTGATTATACCAAATACCACTGATTGTACACTTTAGATGGACTGTATGCTTTATTAATACGTATGAATAAAAATTTTTTGTTTGTTCGTTCATTTGTTTTTAAGTGTTTCGAAAATTTCACAGGGAAGGCAGGAGCAAGGCAGTGACGGGGACCCAGAGTTCTCACCATCGCGGGGCGAAAGGCCCCTTCTGGGGGCGTCTGGCTGGCCAGGCCTGGGCAGTAGGGCCAAGGAGCCGGAGGCCGGACAAGACAGTGACCCCAAGCTCCGTCCTGGGAGCCGACCCTGCAGACCGCAGCGGGCCGGGAGGCTGCCAGTGAGCGCAGGGAGGCCACGGAGCCCTGGGCTTGGGGCGCCTCCCGCCTCCCGGAACCCCTGGCGAGTGAAGGTTTACACCCACAGCAAGGCCAACAGTGGGGCGTGAGTGCCCGCCACGTGGGGCGACTGGAGGGCCTGCCCCGGTTGTCAGGGCCGAGAGCGATGTTCTCTGCTTTTAGAATCCAAAACCAGTCCTAACCCTGCATACCAGAAACAACAGAACACTTTACGTGGTCTGAAGCAGAAAATTATGACTTGGCCCTTAGCTTTCAAGAAAAAGATGGATGTGATGAAATACGGGGGAAAATATGTCAGGTTCAAGGAAAGGACCCTTCAGTGGACATCACTCAGGTCCTTTGTGGATGAATCTAAAGAGTAGGGTTTGTTTGTTTGTTTGTTTGTTTGTTTGTTTTTTTACTGCAATAATAATACTCTTTATTGCAAATTCCTTATAGCTATTTGATTCTCACAGAATGCTTTCATTAATTTTTTTTCTATATTAAAAAAAATTTTTTTAAGATACTTAGATTACATAAATGTTACACAAAAAATATAGGAATTCCCATATGCCCCACTCTCCACACCTCCCACATGAACATCCTTCACTACTGTGGCACATTCATTGCAATTGATAAATGCATCCTGGGGCTTTGCCATTAAGCATGGACCATAGTTTACATTGTAGACCAACTCTCCCCCACACAGTTCTGCATGTTATATGATGATAAAAAATGGCCTACATCTGTCTTTGCAATGTCACTCAGGATAATTCCCAAGTCCCTAAAAAGCCCCTGCATTACAACTGCTTTCCCCTCTCCCTGCCCCCAGAGCCTCCAGTGGCCACTGGCTCCACATCAATGTTGTAATTTCTTCCATTGCTAGAATCACAACATAGAATACCAGGAAGTCCACTCTAGTCCATAGCTCATTCCCCACTTCAGAGGATTCTGGGATGGTGATGTCCACTCCACCTCTAATTGAGAGGGGGCTTATATCCCAAGGGGAAGATGGATGGGCCTATGTTGCTTGCAGTTGCAGACTCTCTCTGTTCCTTGGGATGGTCATTGTCCATCATCATCTCCTTGTTAGCTGTCCTGGGTGAGTCCAATGAGCTGTAGAGTAGGTGTTGCAACTCCACTGAGGTTCCAGGCCCAGCTGGCACACGGACAGTCCAAAGACTCAAGTCTCTGGATGTACACCTACAAACTCCAATGCCAAGTATAGGTTTAAATAGAAGGGACAGATGAGTCATGTGTAGGGAAGACATAATAGAGTCCAACTCTGTCACTCTCAGGAGCACAAACGACAAAGTAGGGCCCACTGGCAAGGCACCAAACTCCGGAGCTATCTGCCCTCACCATAGGACTTTGGTGTCTCCAGAGCCCTTGGGAGCTCCACTATTTGGGGCAGTATCCACTTTGGCAGTCTATGAGATCCTGCTGAGATGTGCATAAGCGTTACCTCTGGGATGACCTCCCAACTTACATTGAAGTCTCTTAACCATATAAATTCAAGTAGGGTTTTGATGCTATGTCTTTGCCAGGTCTCTATAGAATTGCCAAATTATGAATCAAGTGGCCTGTAGAAAATTGCAGAACTTGTGGCATCATATTTACCTTCCCCCCTTCCTCATGAAAAACTTGCACTAGCACTGGAAAATGAGGGTTATATTAAAAAGCTCTTAGAGCTTTTTCATGTATGTGAAGATTTGGAAAATATCAAAGGACTGCACCATTTTAACGAAATTATCAAATGCATCTTCCTCTTGAATGGAGCTGCTCTTTTTGAAGTTATGTTCTCTGAGGAATGTATAATGGACATCATTGGATGCTAAGATTATGATTATTAAGATTATTCTACTTTATTGCAACCACAAAAACATAGGGAATTTCTAGCAAAAACAGCCAAGTTTAAAGAAGTGATTCCCTTATCAGATCCAGAGCTGAAACAAAAAATTCTTCAGACATACTGAGTTCAGACATACTGAGTTCATTATGGTCCTACCTATCCCTTCTGTGTTTGAAGTAAAAATATGAACAACGCTTCAATCTTTCATCTCTTTCAATAAGGTAGAAATTGTTGGTATAATATAGGAAGATGAAAATTTTCTGACAGATTTGTTTGCACAGTTAAAAGATGACACAATAGATGAGGAAAAAAGACAGGAATTGGTTAATTTTTTAAAAGAATTTTGTGTGTTTTCCCAGATGCTACAACTTCAAAACAGAGATGCTGTTTTCAAGACATGGTCAAACATAGGCATATTACCAGCTTTAGAAATTATCCTCTGCATGGATGATACACAGATGCAAAGTGCTGTTACTGATATATTCTCATACTTGGTTGGATATACTCCATCCATGGTACAAGAGTTTGTCATGCAGGAGGCACAACAAAATGGTAATAAAATTCTGCTCATCAACCTCATTAAGGAACGTATGATTTGTGATGCAGATCCTGAACATAGAGGAGCAGTCCAGTTTAGGGGCCTCCTTCGAACTTTAGTTGTCCCAGAGAACATGCTAGCCACTGCCAACCAAACAGAAAAGATTGAATTTCTCAGTTTCTTCTACAAACACTGTATGCATGTTCTCACTGCTCCATTGTCAGCAAATACAACAGAAGAGAAACCTGGTAAAAATGATTTTCAAACGACCCAGTTTTAAAAAGTGAGGAAAAGGAGATGCTTCTGAAAACGAATCTTTCTGATAGGCAGAGCCCAAGTTTCAAGCTTTCCCTGTCCAGTGGAACAATGGCTAACCTCACCAGCCAGTCATCAGCAACATATCTGCCTGGTTCTCCAGGAACACCTGGACCCCCAGACTCTCCAGGCTCTCCAGGCTTTCCTGGATCCGTCCCTAAATCACATCTCAGATGACAGCTATTACTACCAAGGGAGCCTCGTGGAGCTGATAGATTATTTTGATGACGATGAAGATGAGGATGAGGGTGAAGACAAGGAAGACACGCTACCATTGTCAAGGAAAGCAAAGCTTGAATTGTAATCATGGCAAATGTCTATGACCAGTACCTGTTGAAAACACTGGTTCTCTACACCTCCCCCCAACAAAACCCACAACTAAGAAGTGGTCTCTTGTGAATGACTGACACAGGTCAGCTTCATACACTTGACTTCTGCTCATCAAGTGCCAATTCAATGGAGCAGATGGAGAGGATATTAAATCTTTGAGCTATCCATCTTGGACCAGACATTGCCCTTTTCTCAAGGCAGAAAATGGGAAGAAAAAGCCAAACAGGTGGAGGTTTCGTAAATGGAACTCTGGATTGACTGGTCATTTGCTACAATCAGAATATGCTTTCTTGGACCATGTTTGAGACTGAGAAGAATGGGCCTTTCTACATGATTCTTCACCAGTTAAGAATGCCAGCAATTTCTTTGTATAAAGAGACCTGCATTTAAAATCATGCATTCTAAACATTTTAGTCAAGCTACAACAGGTTTGTAAAACCTCTACGGGAAAGGGGTGAACAGAAAGTCTCCCCTTTTTTATCTATTCTCATTGCCCTTCAAACTGCAGAATTTTTCTAAAGTGGGGGTTTGTCCCTCCTTGGTTAAAGATTGAGTGGAATTCTAAAAGAAAAAAAAAGTGTATTGAAAAATAATATGCTCACAGGTCATGATTTTGTTTCATGTTATGGAGCTACAGGTTAATTCTTTCTGAAACTTTACAACTGTCATAGTATTTTAAAATTCTGAGTGTTAGCATCTTAAGATTAATTTGGCCAAGTTGAAGTTTGAATTTGTCAGATTCTTTACATTTCTGACACCTTGCCAATAACCATTACTTGGCAAGGCAAATATCTCCTTAGGGAATCTTCCTTACATTTAGCTACACTTTTCTAGTTGTCTGCATCATAGCTGCTCTCTGCTAATGTTTAAAATGATAAATGTCCCACTTCCGGGAAGATGGCAGGCTAGAAAGGCACAGGACTCTCTTCTCCCCAAGAGGAGTAGCTAGAAGGCAGACAGAAACAGCCTGGGGAAAAAAAATCTTCTAGGGTTTAGGACACCAGGGGAAGGCTGGACACCACCCAGAAGAGCCAGGGACAAAGGAAAGGAATCCCCACTGCAAAACTGTGAGTTAAAAGCTGCAGCTGCTACTGCCCGCACCCTCTTCCACACTGAAGACACTTTTGAATACTCAGGCCTCTGGGCTGGCAGCTACAGACAAAGAGGGCCGCGGGGATCCACCTCCCCCAGAGAGGGGAGAGAGGGACACAGACTAGGGCTGACTCTGCTTTTGACCCACAAGTTTGGTGTGCTGGATTCCAGGAGCCCCTCCAGGCTGGGTGGGGCCGCACTGTTGTTTGTCCTGGGAACCGGCATGGGACTAAAGAAATCCAACCTGCTAGATCTCCCTCTGTACTAACTGGGACTGATTATTGAGGATCCACCTCCCCAAGAAAGGGGAGAGCGAAGGACATAGCCTAAGGCTGACTCAGCTTCTGACCCATAAATTTGGTCTTCTGTGTCCTGAGAGCACTTCAAGGCTGGGTGAGGCTGTGCTATTTTTGCCTTGGGAGCCAGCTGGTGGCTAAAGAGAACTGACCCTCTGAATCTCCCTCTCTACTGACCAGGACTGGCTCTTGAGGATGCAGAGAGAAGTGGAATTGTTTCCTGCCCGGGAGGAAGAAGGAGGCTGCAGTGTGGAGTGGAGAGCTGTCTCTGAGAAGGTTTGAATTACAAGGCTCTTGGCCTCCAGGCAGGAATCTCTATCACATTGATCTGGTCTGAGTTACAGCAAACACACTCCCACCAGGCATTGAGAGGAGAGGGCTGCCTAAGCACCCCATCTGCTGGCAGACCAAGGAAGTGCATGTGAGGAAATTGGAAGTGGATGAGTGAAAGAGGATTTTTCCAGCCTTTATAGCCTCCCTCCCCATGGCTCCTGTAAGGCAGGTCTGCAACCCATTACTGGGTCCAGAACCTAGTTTTGAGTAACTAGCAGGGACTGTCCTAAGACCCAGGATGAAACAAGAGTCTGGGAATGGCAGTGACACACAGCCTTCCATCACTGAATCCCTGCAAAGGAGAGAGAAATTGAGCTTCTGAGTGAACTCACCATCCTGGTCAGATGCCTAGACAGCAGCAAAAAATTACAAGTCATACAAGAGGAATGGAAGTCATGGCCCAAGAAAAGGAGTGTAGCAAGGCCCCAAAGAAGACACAGGATTTGAGACAACTAATGAATGAGATCCACACAGATTTCCAAAATCAGATTCATAAGTTGGGGGACAATGTGGCTAGAGAGGTAGGTGACATCGGGAGGACACTGAGCGAGCATGGAGTAGAATTTGAAAACCTGAATAGAGGGGTAGTGGCGCCATGGGAATGAGGGACACGGAGGGTGAGATCTGGAAACACATTGGAGGCATATGGCAGTGGACTAGAAATGATAGAGGAAAGGGTAAGTGATACCGAAGACAGAACAGCTAGAATTGGGGATAGAATAGAACAGAGAGACAAGGGACTCGAGGGAATTGAGTGGGGGCTCAGGGAATTGAATGACAATGTGAAATGCAACAACATACATGTCATGGGAGTTCCAGAGGGAGAAGTGGGGAGAAGGGGCAGAAGGAGCATATGAGGAAATAATGGCTGAAAAATTTCCCAACTCTCATGAAAGAAATGAACTTACATGTCCAAAAAGAGAAGTGTACCCCAATCAGAGTGAATCTGAGTGGACCTACACCAGGACACATACTACTCAGAATGTCAAATGTCAAAGACAAAGAGAAAATTCTGAGAACATCAAGGGAAAAGTAAACCATCATATATAAGGGACACCCAGTAAGACTTAGTGCAGATTTCTCATCAGAGACCATGGAGGTGAGAAGACAGTGGTATGATGCAATAGGGATACTGAAAGAGAAAAACTGCCAACTGAGGGTTTTTGTCCAGCAAAGTTGTCCTTCAAATATGAAGGTGAGTATAGGGTATTCACAAACAGAAAATGGGTGAGTTCATAAAAAAGAATATGCCTTTGCAGGAAATTTAAAGGAAGCCTTAGAACCTGATGTCGCCTACCTCTCTAGGCTTGGAATAGAGTGTGGGGGAAAGATTAGCAGAGAGGATTAACAGGGGAGTGAGAAGACAGACAAATGTAGGATGTGACATACGGAAATCAAAGAATAAAATGGTAGAAGTAAATAATGCATTTACACTGATGTCATTGAATGTAGATGGGTTGGGCTCCCCAGTCGAGGGATACAGGATGAATGGGTGGATGGAAAAACATGAGACATCCTTGTGCTGCTTGCAGGAGGCTTATCATAGACCCAGGGGTACAGACGACTGAGGTGAAAGGTTGGAGGGGATGCTCCACGCAGATAGTGACCAAGGGTCATCAGAGGTAGCTGTGCTGGTGTCTGACAAAACAGACTTCAAATGCAAAAAAGTTATAAAAGATAAAAAAAGGCCATTGTGTGTTTTTGATGGATCAATCTACCAGGAAGATATAATGGTTGTAAATATCTATGAACCTAGTTAGGGTGCCCCAGAATGCATGGGGCAAGATCTGGCAAGACTGAAGAGAGAGATGGATGTCTCTATGGTGACGTCCATTGGAGACTTCAGCACACCACTCACATCGTTAGATAGAACAGTTGGGTAGAGGATCAATGGGGAAAAAGAGAAATTGAACAATATGGTAAATGAGTTAGACCTAATAGACACCTAATAGACATATACAGAACACTGCATCCAAATTCAGCAGTTATTCATTCTTCTTAAGTGCCCATGGATCTTTGTCCAGGATAGACCACATATTATGTCACAATGCATCTCTCAATAAATATAAAAAGATTGAAATTATCCAAAGGATCTTCTCAGATCATGATGGAATGAAATTGGAAAACAATAATAGACTGGAAAAAGGAAAATTCACAAATGTGTGGAGGCTACACAACACACTCGTAAATAATCAGTGAGTCAAAGAAGAATTTGCAAGTGAAATCAGTAAATATATAGAGGCTAATGAAAATGAGAGCATAACTTATCAAAACTTATGGGATACAGTGAGCACAGTCTTGAGAGGGAAATTTAGAGCCCTAAATGCCTATATTGGAGGGGAGGAAAGAGTTAAAGCAGAGATCTAACTGAACAACTGGAGAAACTAGAAAAAGAACAGCAAACCAATCCCAAAGCAAGCTGAAGGAAAGAAATAATAAAGATTAGATCAGAAATAAATAAAATTGAGAACAAAAAACAGTAAAAATTAACAAAACCAAATGCTGGTTCTTTGAGAAGATCAATAAAATAGACAAAACCCTAGCTAGATTAACAAAGAAAAGAAAAGAAAAGATGTAAATAAATACAATCAGAAATGAAAGGGGGGGAAATTACAACTGACCCCACAGAAATAAAAAGAATCATAAGAGGATTTTATGAGAAACTGTATGCCAACAAACTAGACAACATAGATGGAATTGACAAATTCCTAGAAATGCACAAACTACACTGATGCTACATGAAATACAAGAATTTAACAAACCAATCACATTTAAAGAGATTGAATTCATCATCAAAAATCTCCCAACAAAGAAAAGTCCAGGACCAGAGGCTTCATGGGTGAATTCTAGAAGAATTTTGAAGAATTAACAGCAATCGTGTTTAAACTTTTCCAAAAAAGTGAAGAGGAGGAAAAATTACTCAACACATTTCATGAAGCCAATATCACCCTAATGCCAAAGCCAGATAAAGCCACTACAAGAAAGAAAATTACAGACCAATCTCTCTAATGAATATAGGTGTGAAAATTCTCAACAAAATACTTGCAAATCGAATCCAACAGCATATCAAAAGATTTTTACATCATGACCAAGTGGGATTTATTCATGGTATGTAAGGATTTTCAACATAAGAAAATCAATCTACGTTATACACCACATTAACAAATTGAAGGTAAAAACCATGTAATCATCTCAGTGCATGCAGAAAAGGCATTCAACAAAATCCAGCATCCTTTCTTGATAAAAACACTTCAAAAGATAGGAATAGATTGAAAATTCCTCAATATGATAAAAGGCATATTTGAAAAACCCACAGCCAAAATCATACTCAATGGGAAAAGGTTGAAAGCTTTTCCTCTAAAATCAGGAACAAGACAAGGATGCCACTATCACCATTGTTATTCAACATTGTGCTAGAATTTCTAGCTAGAGCGATTAGACAAGAAAAAAAAAAAATTAAATGCATCCAAGTAGGAAAAGAAGATGTAAAACTCTCACTATTTGTGGATGGCATGATCCTACATTTAGAAAATTCTGAAATGTCTACAACAAAGCTATTTGAGCTAATAAAATGAGTTCAGCAAAGTGGCAGGGTACAAGATCTACATGCAAAAATCAGTAATGCTTTTGTACACAAGTACTGCACAATATGAGGGGGTAATCAGGGGGGAAATTCCATTTACAATAGCAACAAAAAGACTCAAATACCTAGGAATCAATTTAACCAAAGAATTACAGGACCCATATGCAGAAAACTATAAAACATTGCTAAAAGAAATGAATGAAGACCTAAACAAATGGAAGACAAACATGGATTGGAAGACTAAATATCGTGAAGATGTCAGTCTTACCCAAACTGAATTATAATTCAATGCCATAACAATAAAAATTCCAACAACCTACTTTACAAAAATAAACAAGGCAATTAGCAAATTCATTTGCAAGGAAAAGTGCACCTGTATAAACAAAAACATTCTAAAAAAGAAGAGCAACATGGAAGGAATTTCACTGCCTGACCTTGAAACATACTACAAAGCTACAGTGGTCAAAACAGCATGGTGCTGGCATAAAAACAGACACACTGATCATGGAATAGAATTGAGAGTACAGAAATAAGCCCTCACCTTTATAGCTAACTGGTTTTTGACAAATCTACCAAGTCCAAGTTAACAGGAAAAAATAGTCTCTTCAACAAATGGTGCTGGGAGAACTGGATATCTATAACCAAAAGAATGAAAGAGGATGCTTATCTCATTCTCTATATAAGAATCAACTCAAAATGGATCAAAGACCTAAACATAAAAGCCATGACCATAAAGCTCCTATAAGAAAATGTAGGGAAACATCTTAAAGACCTTGTGGTAGGTAGTGGTTTCTTGGAACTTAGACCCAAAGCATGTGCAACAAAAGAAAATTACATAAATGGGACCTCCTCAAAATTAGACACTTTTGCACCTCACAGGACTTTGTCAAAAGGGTGAAAAGGCAGCCAATTCAATGGGAGAAAATATTTGGAAATCACATGTCTGATAAGGATTTAATAGCCATGATATATAAAGAGATGTTACAACTTAACAATAAAAAGACAAACAATCCAATTAAAAAATGGGCAAAAGACTTGAGTAGACATATGTCCAAAGAATAAATACAAATGGCAAAAAAAAACATGAAAAAATGTTCAACATCACTCATGATTAGTGAAATGGAAATCAAAACTATAAGGCGATATCATTTCACACCTATCAGAATGGCCATTATTAAAAAGACAGAACTACAAGTGTTGGAGAGGATGTGGAGAGATAGGAACACTTATTTACTGTTGGATGGAATGTAGAATGGTACAGCCACTGTGGAGGACTGTTTGGCAGTTCCTAATGAAGTTGAATATAGCTTTGCCATGTGATTCTGCAATACCACTACTAGGTATATACCCAGAAGAACTGAGAGCAGTAACATGAACAGACATCTGCATACCGATGTTCATAGTAGCATTATTCATGATTGCCAAAAGTTGGAAACCACCAAGGTGTCCATCAACCAATGAATGGATAAATAAACTGTGTTGTATTCACACAATGGAATATTACGCAGATTGTAAAAAGAAATGAAATCATAAACATATGACAACATGGATGAATCTGGAGGACATTATTTTGAGTGAAGTAAGCCAGACACAAAAGGACAAATACTGTATGAATGCACTACTATGAACTAAATATATAGTGTAGCATATTGTATGATTCCATTTATATAAAATCTAAATCTAAATCAATTTATAAAGATGAAATTACATTAGTGGTTATGTAGGGCTGAGGAAGGCATGCTAAGGGGTGTGGAGTTTTTCTTTTTGGAGTAATGAAATGGTTCTAAAATTTTTTGTGGTGATGAATGCACAACATTGTGATTATAGTAAAAGCCACTGATTATACACTTTGGATAGATCATATGGTATGTGAATATATCTCAATAAAATTGCTGAATAAATAAATAATTGTGCGAGAATCACCAGAAATAGCAGCTATGTGCAGCATGGGAAACATAAAGAGACTGAGAGATGAAGAATTTTCTTGTTGGTTTGTTTGTCTGTTTTTTGCTTATTTTTATTATCATTATTGAAGTAATGAAATTGCTCTAATAATCATTGAAGTGATGAATGCACAACCAGTGACTATACCAAATACCATTGATTGTACACTTTGGATGAATTGTATGCTTTATTAATATGTACCAATAAAACTGATTTGTTTAAAAAAATATGTGCTTACAAATGATAGGGTTTCTTATTTTATTGTTGTCAGTAATATTTATTTGAGATTTCTATGTAGAGTTTTAAAAATTTTATTGAAGTATATCATACATACATGAACATAGATAAACAATAAGTGTATAGTAATCTTTGTGAACTCTCAGAAAAAAACATGCATATCATCATGCAGGACTTCCATATATCACTCCACCACAAACACCGTGCATTGTTGTGAAACAATTGTTACAAACTATGAAAGAACATTGCCAAAATATTACTGCTAACTCTAGCCCATATCTTACATTTAGTGTATTTTGCCCCAACCCACTGGTTATTAACACCCTGTGTTAGTACTATATATTTGTTATAGTTCATGAGAGAACTTTTCATATTTGTTCCGTTAACCACAGTCCATTATCCACCACTGGATTCCTGTGTTATACAGTCCCATGCCTTGTATAATCCATTCAAAGTGTACACTCAGTGGCTCTCATTTCAATCACAGAGTTGTGCTGTCATCACCTCAGTCAATTTTAGAACATTTTCATTATGCCAAAAGGAAATCCCAGAACCCTCTATACCCCCTATTGCTCGCCCTTAGAATTTATATGTCTTCTTTACCATTCATTGCTGCAAAAATATTCTATGTAGAGTTTCTATCACATGAATTTCTAACACTAATATAATGTTCTACATATATATTTTTCCTCAAATCTATAAAACTTAGCCTATTTCCTCTATCAAGATAAGAATTTAAAATTTTGTCTCAAAATATGCTTTCAGATATTGCATACTCAATATTGTTAAACTCAAAGACATTGAAATTATTAGTAATCACTTTAAATTATAATTTATCTACAATCTCCTTACAACAATTAGGTTTTGATTAGCCACTATGTGCCAGGACATGTGGGAGGGGCTAAGAATAAAGCAGAGCTTCTACCATGAAACAGTTAATATTTTCTTGAGTAGAAGGAACAAACAAACAATTATAATGCAGTGCAACTGTTTAATAATAATGGGTAACTTTAGGTGTATAAAATGTCCACAATCCTATTGCTTTTATTGACAGTCTAAAGATATTGCAGAGTTAGAATAGACATATAAGAAGGATTAGAAAAGGAATGAAAAAGTGAAGGAAGACTAAGGATATCACCATTGTCTCTGACTTGGGAAAGAGGAGAGATGGTACCACAATTTACAGAGATATGGAACACAGAAAGAGGAGCTATTTCCATGGGGAGCTGGAAATAAGAAGTGGAGAGCAATAAATATAAAATGGAATTTCAGGAGCAAGATAGGGCTAGAGCTACAGATTTGGAGAATATTTGCATTTACAAAAAATTGATGCACTGGGAATGAATTAAAATATTCAGAAAATGTATATAATGTGAGAAGATAAGAGTGCGTGGGTCAAATTCCTAAAGGACATCAACATTTAGATATTGACACCATCAGGACTAATAGAACAAGAGGACTTTACAAAGGACTATGAAAAGACTAAAGATATAGGAGGGGAATAAAAAGGAGAGTGCAGGGTCATGAAACTCAAGGAAAGGAAATGTTTCAAGAATTAAGAGATAAAGAGGGTCAGGAATTGGAGAGAAATAAAAGATGATAAAGACCAAAGTGTACCTGTGTGCACGTGTACATTGCAGATGGATATTGTCATCATCCTTAAGAGAAAAGTTAAGGTGGTGATTTCCACTCCCTTCCGTCAGTGTATAGCTTGGTGTCCATAATCCATTGATTTATTCAAAAATATTTATTGAGGGCCTATTATGTGCCAATAAATGGAGTTCTGTAAAAAGAGAATGTATTCTTTCAAGTGCTTGGAATACAGTAAAAAACAAAACAAAAACCTGCCCACATGAAACATCCATATTCTGTTAGTGGAAAGATGGACAATAAAAAATCAAAAAATTGAAAGCCAAATTTTAATAGATTGAACAGTGAATGGGAAATGAAGAATTTGAGATAATGAGTATATAAATATTAAACTAAATTACATAAACATGACAGCAAGCAATATTCTTATTTTATTTTACTTTACCAATTTGAAAGGCTTACATGTTGTTGGATTGATACCACCAGAGAAAGAAGTAATGAAAATAAGAGGAAAATAAAGTAGATAAATGGTGAAGCAGAACTCCCACTAAGAGAGAAAGGACTAGATTTCAGAGTACAAATGGAAAGTTATGCAAAAGGAGTGGCATTGCTAGATGGTCAGGAAGCAAGGAGAGAAGGCAGAGTAATACATGTGATGACAGTAAGTAGAGGAAGTTCCACTTTATACTTTCAGATAAAGTAAAAAGTCTTGCTGATTGTAAAGGAGGAAGTATCAAAGTAGGGGGTAGAAGAGAGTGGAAAAGCTTGCATTAGCTGTGGTAAAACATCTAAGAGAACAAACTAGATGAAGATGGAATGATTGCATGAGATTGCATAAAGCCCACTTAGATTGGAGCCCACGAATAAAGAGCCACTGTTACTCTCATAGTGTATGGCCTGCATTCATAGCATTCTAGCAGCTCAGATTTGAAAATGGAGAAGTTGGATAAATTTGACAGTGTAGTTCTAATAGGAAAATGACATTAAGGTTATTGGTAAGTTTTGTGAAGCAAATAATGGGTTGTGGTATCTAGAAAAGGTGAGGGATAAAGAAAAGGCAAGAGAGGACTGCTAGATAGGAAGTAGAAGGTCCAAAATTCTGGAGATCTAAAGTTTAAGAGCCTCAAAAATATTTTAGAAATAATACATTTTGAATGAATGATTGCATAAATAAAGGGAAAAGTTAATACTATGGACATCAGAATACTTGAAACAAATAGTTTTAAAGCAGAATGATTTGCAAAAGTATTGACTTAACCATCTGCCATCACATCTTAAATAATTTCCAAGTGTTTTATTAATTTTTCTTAGTTAACTCACCAAGAAATCCAGTTATGTACAGAGAAAGTAATGGAATTATTTGAACTTGCTGAACATAGAGAAGATTTGGAAAAAGATTTTTGGTTTGTTGGTTTGGGTAAAGTCTTATAGAAAAAGCCAGAAGATAACTGAATATGGTGGCTGAACTGCATCTCTGGTGTTTATCTGTCAGGGCAGAGAAGGAAAAGCAGAGTCAAATGGAGGAGGGTGGGTGTTAGGAAGTGATTGATTTTATATTGGCCAATAATTCTCAGAGAGATAAAGGGGGAGTCCCTAATATTAGATTCCTTCTTTCTTGGGTAACTGAGAGTTAAGAGTTACCCTGTTTTAGTCCACTTTTAAAGTCTCTTTTGTTATCTTCTGTCAGTTAGTCACAGTGTAGTGTTAACATAAGTTAACACGTACTGTTACGTGTCAGAACATTAATGAAGTTGCAGGTACTTGGCACCTGGCACCATTCTAGGCATTACATCAGAGCTTCTCAATCCTGTTCTACTAACAAGATCAGAATCACCTGAAGTTCTTTTGATAACTGTAGATGACCAAGAACCATTGTGCAGACATTTGTATTTTTTATCTTTTTAATAACTAGGGTTTATTCTCCATATTTCTTTCTATCTTATCATAATACCATCACCACTACCACCCCATGGACACTTTTTAAATATATATTTTTATTAGAGAAGTCGTGAGCTTACAAAACAATCATGCATAATGTGCAAAATTCCCATACATCACCTATCCACCAACACCTTACATTGTTGTGGAACATTTGTTACAGATTATAAAAGAACATCATCAGCCTATTACCACTAACTATGGCCCATAGCTTAACTTTGATAGATTTTTCCATATATTCCCTATTATCAATAACATATTAGTGTTGTACATTTGTTATAGATCATGTGAGAACACTCTCATATGTGTACTGTTAACCACCGTCCACCTTCCACCACATGGTTCACTGTGTTATATAGTCCCATGCATTGTACAATCTATCCAAAGTGTACCCTCAGTGGCTCTCACTTTCATCAGAGTTGTACAGTCATCGCCTCAGTAAATTTTTGTACGTTTTCCTTAGTCCAAAAGAGAAAAATCCCATACCCCCTATTATTGACCCTTAGTGTTGATATAGTACCTTCTTTGACGTTGATGTGAGTATATTACAATATTGCTGTTAACTATAGTTCATAAGTTGCATTAATATATTCCCATGCATCACTATGTTCTTAACAACTTGTAAGATTAATGTACATTTGTTCTAGTTCATAGAAGAACATTCCTGTATTTGCACTATTAACCACAATCCTCATCCACCTCCAGTGCATTATGTTATTCAGTCCCTAGAATATTTTCAGACTTTCTTTCAATTAACATTTATGTCCCTATATTACCCCTTTCAGCTGCAATCCCATTTATAAACCAGCTATTTTAGTTATACTCACTATATTGTGTTACCATCAACTCTATCCATTTCCACACTGTTACAGTAAATCTAATTAAAAATTCTACATGTGTTAAGCATCAGCACCGCTTCTCAGTCCTCATCCTACCTCCTAGTAATCTATACACTAGGTTTTTTGGGGTTTTTTATATGCTAGGTTTTAACCCCATGTGTTTATTCTTCACATTTAGTTCATATTAATGAGACCATACAATATGTGTCCTTTTGTGTCTGGCCTATTTCACTCAGCATAATGTCCTCAAGGTTTATCGATATTATCATATGTGTCCCAATTTCATTTCTTCTTACAGCAGCATAGTATTCCATCTTATGTATATACCACATTCTGTTTATCCATTAATCAGTTGATGGACACTTGGGTTGTTTCCATTTTTGGAAATTGTGAATAATACCACTATGAACATTGGTGTGCAAAAGTCTTTTGGCATCATCATTTTCAGTTCTTCTGAATATATTCCTAGTATAGGAATTGCTGGATCAGAGGGCAGTTCTATATTTAGCTTCCTGAAGAACTGCCAAACTGTCTTCTACAGAAGCTGTGCCATTCTACATTCCTACCAGCAGTGAAGGAGTGTTCCTATTTCTCCACATCCTCTCCAGCACTTGTTATTCTCCGTTGTTGGTGTTGTTTTTCTAATAATGGTCATTCTGTGAAGTGTGAGATGATATCTCATTGTAGTTTTGATTTGCATTTCCCTAATAGCTAGTGATATTTAACATTTTTTCATGTGCTCTTTGGTCATTTGTATTTCCTCTTTGGAGAAATGTCCATTTAAGTCTTTTGCCCATTTTTAGATTGGATTAATTGTTCTTTTATTGTTGAGTTGTATGATCTCTTTATATAGAATGGAAATCAACCCTATCAGATATGTGATTTCCAAATATTTTCTCCCAGTGAGTGGACTCCCTTTTGACCTTATTGACAAAGTCCTTTGAATCACAAAAGTGTTTAAGTTTGAGGAGTTCCCATTTATCCACGTTTTCTTTCATTGCCATTCTTTCGGGGTAAGGTTTAAGAAACCACCACCTACCACCAGGTCTTGAAGATTTTTCCATACATTTCCTTCTAGAAACTTTATGGTTCTAGATTTTATATTTAGGTATTTCATCCATTTTGAGTTCATTTTTGTGTAAGGTGTGAAAGAGGGGTCTTCTTTCTTTCTTTTGGTTATGGATATCTAGTTTTCCCAGCACCATTTGTTGAATAGACTGTTCTGCCCCAGCTGGGTGGGTTTGGCAGGCTTGTCAAAAATCACTTGACCATAGATGTGAGGGTCTGTTTCTCACCCATTCATTAGGTTCCATTGGTCTTTGGGTCTATCTTTATGTCAGTACCACTGTAGCTATCTATATGTAATATGATTTAAAGCCCGAAAGTGAGAGTCCTCTAACTTCACTCTTCCTTTTTAAGATGTCTCTGGCTATTTGCGGGCCCTTGCCCTTCCAAATATATTTGATCATTGTGTTTTCCAATTCTTTAAAGAATGCTGGTGGAATTTTTATCAGGATTGGATTGAATCTGTATATCAATTTGGGTAGAATTGACATATAAAAGATATTTAGTCTTACAATCCATGAGCACAGAATGTTCTTTCATTTACTTAGGCTCTTTTTTCATTTCTTAGAGCAATGCATTGTAGTTTCCTGAACACAAGTGCTTTACATCCTTGGTTAGGTTTATTCCTAAATATTGGATTCTTTTAGTAGTTGTTATAAATGGAATTTTTTCCCTGAATTCCTCCTCAGATTGCTCTCTACTAGTGTATAGAAACACTACTGATTTTTGCTTGTATCCTGCCACTCTGGTGAACTCGTTTACTAGCTCTAGTAGTTCTGTTGTAGATTTCTCAGGACTTTCTAGGTATAGGATCATATCATCTGCGAATAGTGAAAGTTTTACTTCTTCCTTTCCAATCTGGACATCTTTTATTTCTTTTTCTTGCCTGATTACTCTAACTAGAATCATTAGCCTTTATTGATATTGGTGACAAGTGGGCATTCTTGTCTTGTTTCCAATCTCAACAGGAAAGCTTTCAGTCTTTCAACATTGAGTACAATGTTAGCTATGGGTTTTTCATATATGCCCTTCATCATGTTGAGAAAGTTTCTTCCAATTCCTATCTTTTGGAATATTTTTATCAAGAAAGGATGCTGTATTTTGTCAACTGCCTTATCTGTATCAATCAAGAGGATTGTGTGATTTTTCTTCTTTGATTTATTAATGTGGTGGATTAAGCTGATTGATTTTCTTGTGTTGAACCACCATTGCATGCCTGGTAGAAAACCCACTTGATCACGATGAATAATTCTTTTAATGTGTTGTTGAATTTGATTAGTGAGATTTTTGTTGAGGTTTTTTGCATCTGTATTCATTAGGGAAATGGGTCTGCAATTTTCTTCTTTCATATTATCTTTATCTGGCTTTGATGTTAGGGTGATATTGGCTTCATAGAATGAGTTTGGCAGCATTCCTTCCTGTTCAATTTTTTGGAAGAGTTTAAGTAAGATTGGTATGAAGTCTTCTTTGAATGCTTGGTGGAATTCTCCTGTGAAGCCATCTTATCTTGGGCTTTTCATTTTGGGGAGTTGTTTGATGACTGTTTCAATCTCTTTACTTGTGATTGGTTTGTTGAGGTCTATTTCTTCTAGGGTCTGTGTAAATTGTTCATAGTTCCTAGGAATTTTTCCATTTTATCTATATTGTCTAGTTTCTTGGCCTTAAGTTGCTCATAGTATCCTCTTATGATCTTTTTTATTTCTATGGGTCAGTAGTAAAGTCCCTGTTTTCATTTCTGATTTTATTTATTTGCATCTTCTCTCTTTTTTTCTTTGTCAGTCTAGCTAATGGTTTGTCAATTTTGTTAATCTTCTTGAAGAGCCAACTTGTGGTTTTGTTAATTCTCTCTGTTGTTTCTGTTGTTGTCATTCTCAATTTCATTTATTTCTGCTCTGATCTTTATTGTTGCATTCCTTCTGCTTACTTTGGCAATAGTTTGCTGATCTTTTTCTAGTTCCTCTAGCTGTGTAGTTAGGTTATGAATTTTAGCTCTTTCTTCTATTTGAATGTAAGCATTGAGGGCTATACATTTCCCTCTCAGCACTGCTTTTGCTGTATCCCATAAGTTCTGATATGATGTGTTCGCATTATCATTCCCCTCAAGATATTTATTGATTTCTCTTTCAATTTTTTCATTGATCACTGATTATTTAAGAGTGTGTTGTTTAATCTCCACATATTTGTGAATTTTCACGTTTTCTGCCTGTTGTTGATTTCCAGCTTTATTCCACTATAATCAGAGAAAGTGCTTTACATAATTTTGATCTTTTCAAATTTATTGAGATCTGCTTTGTGACCAACATACGGTCTATCCTGGAGAAGGATCCATGAACACCCCTGCTGTTTGGGGGTGCAATGTTCTATCTATGTCTATTAGGTTTAGTTCATTTATCGTATTATTCAAGCACTCGGTTTCTTTATTGATCCTCTGCCCAGATGTTCTATCAAGTGATAAGAGTGATGTATTGAAATCTCCAAATATTATTGTGGAGACATCTCTTTCTCCCTTTAGTTTTGCCAGTGTTTGCCTCATGTATTTTGGGGCATCCTGGTTAGGTGCATATACATTTATGATTGTTATTTCTTCCTGGTGACTTGGTCTTTTTATTAATATATAATGTCCTTCCTTGTTTCTAATAACAGCTTTGCTTTCCTATACACAATTTTAAATTGTCTTCAAATTCTCTTATTGTATGTATTCCTCAAATCTATCCACCTCTTTCCATCATCACTGCAACCACTTAGTATATCTTTCTGCCAGCCAACTACAAATACTTTCTAACTGGTCTCCCTTTTTCCACTCTTACCATTTACAATCCATTCTTCCACAGAAATCAAGGTGATTGCTTTAACACCTAAATCACATCAGGTCATGCTCTTGCTTGTTTGGTGACTTCCCAACATGAAACTTCCATGCTAGTTAAATATATCACCCATTTTAGGAACCCAGTCTTCTTATCCTTAGTAATAGTCACTTGCTTTTGTAATTATGGGCATAGAATTTCAAACCTGAAAATAAACTTAATTTTCAAAAGACACAAATTTGTGATTATTTAATTTTTATTACAATACTTTCAAGAACATTTTTTTAATGGAAATAAAGAGTGCTTAAGACAATAACCAAGTCTAAACGTTGTCGAAAAGAAAGGGCTTATGTAACATTCCAGGTAAGCTAAAGCACTTTAGGCCAGTTCAGGAATTTTAATTGGCAATTAACTTAGGTAATTTTTTTCTCTACAAAAAATTCCTTTTTAACACCCTTTTTTTTAAAGGTAGGCTAGATTTCTTTCAAAGTGAATGGACAGCTCAATACATTAAAGGGGTTTTTGCATTTCTTCAGATTTTTGTTTGAGTGTGTGTGTGTTGTTTAATCAATGCCACAGAGTCATGATTGCCATGATTTGCCCAATAAGGATGGTGTAATGGGTAAAGCATGGGCTTTGTGGTCAGAAGATTGGTGTTTAAATCCCAGATACAACATTTACTGATTTTAGGAGCTTGAGCAATTTAATTAAGCTTTATGAACCTCACTTCCCCATTGATATATATGGCAATAATAATTATAATTACTACAAAGAATTATATTTAATAGTTAATAATATAATGCATGTAAAAATAGAAAGCCATAAATGATAGTTTCTTTCTTTCACAGATGATTCAGAATAAAAACAAAGGGAACTATAAAGATTTCCCTGTAATTTTTCAGTTTCTTAATCGTCCTTCCACTTTTTAATATTTCTTAAAGACAAGAACATCTGGCATATAAAGAATTTTAATTGAAATATATGGTTCCTTTATTTTAATATCTTTGATAAGTCTATAAACTAGAAGTCCTTGCTAAGGATTCCCCTAAACTTTTAATTTGGAAATTGAAAGAAAAAATAATGGCAAAATTGTTTATATTTCATAAACATTCTTTAGATGACTTCAGGCATACTATTATAAAATTTAAGAACTGGAGTGGATTTTAGAAGCAATCCCATTGCAACATACATGACTTTTACTACTATAATGCAAGCAGCTAATATTTATGAACGCTTACTATGTCAGACATCATGCTAACTTTCCTTTAAATGTATTACTTCATTTATTAGTCACAACAGCCCTTGCACACACTATTTTTATCTCCCTTTTATACAGAAGGAAACTGATGCTAAGAAAGGTGAAATAATTTGCTTAAGTTCACAAAGTAGCAGTGTCAGAATCTGGAGCCCAAGCTGGGTAAGAACTACAAAGCCCATATATTCATCCACTATATTCTTTGAATTATTAAGAAAAAAATACTTTTTAAAAATGGATAAGGAAAAGGAGCTGACATTTCACAAAATTAAAAATTAAAAAATGTCCAATATATATGAAAAATATCCAACCCCACTGGCTAGCAAAGGTATGTAAATTCAAATAATAGCAACATTTTTGTTTGCCCACATTGGACAAAGATTTAAAAGAGTAACAATATCAAGTATTGTATAGTTATTAAGGAAAGCTCACTCTCGTACCAGCTGGTGGAAGTGTAAACTGGTATTAAACCTTTGGAAGGAAATCTGACATACACTTTTAACCCAGAAATTTTGCTTCTAGGAATTTAACTTAAGGAAATAACTAGAAAAGTCGAAAATATATATGTAAAAACTGGAAATAATTTAAATATCCAATAATATATTAGTAAATTAACATAAAATTTTAGCATACTCTTTCATGGAATAAAATTTCACCATTTAAAATAATGCTGTAAATAGGGTGGCAAATACATTTTGACTCATGTACCAAATATCTAAAAAATCTTAAAAATAACTTCACTTGGCATGAAAAAAAAGATAAAATTAGGAAAATATGTATATTTTATTATGGATCGCATTCTGATTTAAACGACAAGGAAGACTGATTTCTTTACGTGTTTAAATGTCAACATTTTTTTTCATATTGTCAGCAAAGTCATGCATATTTGAGCATATTTTATCAATTGTTGTATAATTCAAACAACAAATATTCAATTATGTTCTCTTTGTAGACCACATGACTGTAATAGAATAGAAAAACATTTGAAAAATGCATTTACAAGAATCTGATCAAAAAGTAATTACAAATTTATATATACCATACAAAAGGCTATGACTGCTTACAAATATAAAAATTAATAACAAAGAAATACAGTATTGGTCACATGGAACAACAGTAAAAGACTTTCTGGTGTTATTATACATTTGATCCATTACACCTTAGCTCTTTTTAAAAATGTGATGTTTAATTGCATTTCTCAGATGAAAGTCATGATATACATACATACATACATACATACTTACCTGCATACATATATACATAAATACATACATACTCACATTTTTGCTTTGTTTTCAAATTATCAAGAAAACTGGTAAAAAAAAATTCATGTAATAATTACAAATAGTTTAATTTGAACTCACAATTTTCACAAGAAAATTTTCTGGCATTAATACTGTTCTATTTAATTGATCATTATCTATATATTTCATCAGAAATTACAATTTCATTCAAAATGCCTTTTTATAGAACATGCCCTAAAATGTCCTAAAAAATATTTCAGACTATAAAATACAAAGTTTTTCATTGTTTCATAAACACCTTTCTTGTTTGGCTTTATAAATGCTAACATTTTTTATTCAAATTAGTGAAGTTCTTACATTTTTAAAATGTAATGAAATTTCCTCTCTCTCTTACCTGAGTAGGTAAGGAGAGTATTCAGGCCAGCCTGGGACCAGTGTGGTATGTTGGGGGCTGAAGAAGTTTCCACGCAGCATGGTGGAGCCAGGAACAGCCCAGCATAGGGTGTCAACAGCAAATAGGGTGAAAAAGATGGGAGTGGTGATGGGAGATTAGTTACATAGGTATTAAGTAAGATAATGTAAGCCTGGGTTCTCACTGCCAGAAAAGAGGTACAAATATGGAGAAGGAGAAAACTAGAACGAGCCTATTGCATTGGATTGGAATTTTGAGATATCACTGTAAAATAGTTTTATACATTGATAATAGGTAGATAGATAAGAGAGATGATTGATAGATGATAGATGGATATAGACAGAGAGAGATATAGAAACAAATAAAGATAAAGATAGATATAGATACATGATAAATAGCAATGAGAGTGAGATACATGATAGATATGAGTGTGTGTGAGAGAGACCGAGAAAAAGAGAGAGATAGAGAAATGAGTGCTGTTTTATACACACACACACATTCACATGTGCGTAAGTGTATCTCTAACTTTGGGAGAGAAGGCTGGGAGCAGCGTCACCCTGATGCAAATGAGCACACCTAACTCAATCAGGTCTTGTTGGAGAAATGGCTGGTTTCAGATCCGAGGCCGGAAAAGTACAAGATGATCCCGGAACATCTTTTGTGTGTGTGTGTTTTGGGGGAGGGGCAGCCACACCTGTGAGAATTGTCATGTATTCCAAAGTTGCCAAAACCGTCACCACGCATCCATCAAGGGTGCATAAGGGGAAAGAGGAAGAGCTTGAACACTGATTTGAGGGGAGGTCAGGAGTTGGAGAGAGGCGGGATGGGAGGAAGAGCCCCCAACTGTCCCTCCCCTTCTAATTCCACCGGAAAGGGGTCCTCCTATTACCAGCACCGCCCATCCCCCATGTTCATTTTACTGTGGGGAGGGGGGACATGGGGAGAGGGCATAGCGTAGGTGGGCTCCAGTAGGAGAGACGGGGCTGAGGTTGGGATGCCATAAAGTAAGGAAATGATAGAAGAACCATATAGAAATATTGAAAGGATGCAAAGCCAGCTTGAAGAGACTTCCACTGAAACGATTTAAGTAGAATAAATAATTATATTAATGAACCATAAGCCATTGAATAAAATAGGCTTCTGTGTGTCCATACTCATGTAAACAAATAAATTTAGAATATGATGAGAAACAGGATATTCACAGTCTCAAAGTGCTTCCTTACAAAATACTTATTTGAAAGGGGATTGTATATTAAAATATACATAATTTTAAAACTATGTATATTTTATCACACATCATTAATTCTCTTGTGTTTTGCTTGTTTCACTAAACATTTTAAAGATTCATACATTATTGCATGTGGCAGTAATGTCCATTTTCTTTCTGTATGCCCCATTTTAATAATATATCGTTATTTGTTCTGTTGGTGGACATTTATATTTTTTTTACATTTTTTGTGTTAAAAAAATACTGCTATAACTATTCTTACTAAATAAATAAATAAATAAAAGGGGATTGGGGGTAACTTTACAGTTGAGTAGTCTGACAGAAGCCAGTTAATCAAGTAATCAAAGTTACGCCATCAGTAATGGGAAAATGATAGGACACAATGAGAATTTAGCAATATTTCTGTGACATTCCTGCCAAAGCTAATCATGAGGAAACCTTAAGACAAATGCAAATTGAAGGGAATTATACAAAATAATTGGTGTGTAATTATAAAAAGTGGCAACATCATGAAAGTCAAGGGCAGATGGAGGAACTATTGCAGATTTAAGGATACCAAAGAGGCATAAAAATAAATGCAACAGGTGATTCTTGATTGGATCATTTTGCTAATATGGATAGTATTGAGACAACTAGAGAAACTTTAATGGGGTCTGCCAATTAGTTTGGAGTAGCATATCAATCTTAAATTTCTAATTATGATGGTTATACTGTGCTTATGTAGGAGAATGCCCTTGTTTGTGGGTCCAAAATATTATGGGGTGATGGTGCATCATCTGGACAACTTATTCTCAAATGGTTCTGGGAAAAAAGCACCTTGTACTCTTTTTTGAACATTTCTTTAAGTTTTAGAATATTTCAAAATAAACACTAATTTAAAGAATCTAATCAAGTGAAATTTACTCTCAAATTGTATGTGTAACATTACAGCTCACAGGCACAATTGACAGATTATGCTTCTATATATAATTTTATTAATAACAGACTGAAGTATATTATTTAATTCTGCATTTTGTGGTATGTTTACACCTTCAAAGAATGAATAATCTCAGTGTTTCATAGGAACATGTATCATTTTACCAGATACAAATATAACCATATATTCATTATGCATAGATTTATTCTATATTGAACTCTTCAAAGGTAACCTTTGGAATTTGTTAGTTTATTTGAAAACAAAAGTTGATATTCAGTTTACAAAAAAAAAAAAACATTTTATGTTTGACATTTACTTTATGTATTTTACATACTTGGAATGTTTCTTTAAAAAGAGAGAGTAAGAGAAAGAGTACTACTAATACTGAAATTCCAGGGCATGTGACTATTTGCAAATATATTTGCCATACCTAATGTAGTTGTGCATTTTTTTTTGAAACCAGAAGAACTTTGCAAATTATTAACTTTGGAAAGAAGTTATTAAACCACACCTTCTCCTCATATGCCTTACTGAAATCTAAAATTCTCTTGCCTATGTGACTTTGCAGTATAGTAACTATATCAAAAAAGAAACTAGCTTAGCATTATTGTATTCTGGCTCCTAGTGGTTATCACCTCACTTCACCATGTGCTCAAATATCATTGGATCAAAATTCAAGCATAAATTATACATAAGGTGGATGCCTAAGTCACCCCACTCCAGTTTCTGGAATTTATCTATGCCAACCTCTTCCTAGCCCCACTACCCCTACTCCCACCATCTTGATGAGTCTTTTGAAATCACAGCCATTTGTACATTTCTCATCATCTGGCACCTGTAGAATACCTTCAAAGATTGTTCAAGGCAGTTCTTCAATCACAAAAGAAAATGCTTGACATTGAAGAATGTCATTTTTTTGGATTCAGGATTAACTTATTTTATGAGTATCTAGGTGGTGTATTTTAATCTTCTAACCACTTATGATCTTCAGAGCATATATATTTTGTTCCTTCTAGTTCAAAGAATGTTCTCCTAGTTAAAGAAGATGGTAAACAAGCTAGCATCATAGAGGCATGGGAACTCAAGTATTCACTATCATCTGTTATATAAAGTACTCTATCTCTTTTCTACATATATAAATATATATGTGGCAACATATACATATTGTTTCACAAATTTTAAGGAGCATTTTTATTACCCTCAGCATTACTTAGAATCTCAGTTCATTAGAGCCTTTGACCTTCATAAAAATCTTCTTAACTCCTGTGCCTTTTTCTTCATTCTTCCACCAATCTTCACATAGCTGGATCTTTCTTATTCCCTTCTCAACTCCAGTGTTTCCTCCAAGACCTTTCTTTGCCACTGGATCTCATGGAATCCCTCCTTCTCTGCCGCCCACATCACTCTACCCCAGTCTCATTTTATTGGTATTATATTACTTATCACTACCCACAGTAATTAGTTTCTTCTGTCTCTTTCAACTAGAAGGTGAGCCCCATGGAGGCAGGAACACTACTGCCACCCTAGAGTCTATTACACATAGCAGGTGCCCAAAAAAGCAGCACTGATATACAACTAATAACTGGTACAGCAGAAGATCCTAATCAATCAGAACACATGCCAGCAGTGAACAACTGGGTTTGCCATGCTGGAGTGTACAGACTGAACATTAGCCTTGGTTATATGAATGTGTGTTTGCCAGAGCTGATATGAAAAACACAACACAATGGGTTGGCTTAAAGAACAAGACTTTATTGGATCAGGGTTTTGGAGACTAGATATCCAAAACCAAGTCACTGGGAATGCCATGCTTTCTTCCTGAAGTGTGTAGGGTTCTGGTGCTGGCTTGCCACAATCTTTGGGGTTCTTTGGCTTTGCATATCTGCTTCCCATCACACAGCAACCTCCTTCTCCTTGTGTCTGCTCTTCCAGTTTCTACTGACTTCTGGCTTTTTCCTGAGGCTTTCTCTAAATGACTGTGCCTGAATTTCTTGTGCTTACAAGACACTTCAGTAATACAGATTTAATAGGATCCGTATTTAGTCCATGACTAAGCAGAATCTTAGGAGAAGCTGTGCACAAATGAGTCCATGCTTCAAAGGACTCTGTTTACAAATGGGTTAGCATACCCACAGGAACAAGGTTTAAGATTAAGAACATGTCGTTTGTTGGGGTATAATTTAATCTCCCACAAAGTGAATCTAAGGTGCAATGCTAATCAGAGACTAAGCCCTCAATAAATGTTAACTATCATCTTCATCATCATCATCATCATTATGATTATGATTATTTTACAGACATATTCCAGGAAGGTAATGTACATCTATTTGGCATGTCAAGCAACTGTAACCCTGAATGCATAACAAATATCTCTTCCTAGTTTAATGTGAAGTTTCCAGGTGATCTTCAGTACCAATAAATCCCATTACTGTTCTCTTTACAAAGATAGGTATGTAGCACAAAATGTACTACCTGAGAACAGTTGATCTGGCTTCTAGAGATGATGCAACCTGTATTAACTGACCTAAGGAAAGATACTTAACCTTAGTTGCTTTGATCTACCTATCTAGAAAATAAAGGGATTGGAACAGATAATAAACTGCAATATCTCCATGCAATTAAGGTTCTGAGATTTCTCTCTTGATAAGCTCTGTGCTACAGTAAATAATTAATATCTATGGTAGCAATGAATAAATCACCTTCTAATTTCAGTTTACTGAATTGATTTTTAGCTCTCTGAGTGATTATATGATTTTAACTTTAAAAATAACAAGACACAAAGGTAGCAGTCTAGTCTCCAGGCAAATTAATATAAAAGACCTGAAAAAATGATCTTAATGCCAAATAGACATAATAGCGCATTCCTTGGAATAAGTATAGTCACCAGCTAAAATCGATAACCTTATTAATCCTGACAAAATCCCTATAAAGCATTTGAATGGTAAGTAGCAGAACCATTCTTTTATTACAGGAAGGAAAAAATGGTTATGTAAACCAAGGAATTTGTATGCTTTGCAAAAAATAACCCATAATATTGATGAGAGAACTAGATGAAGAAACCGGTTTTGAGAACTTCCATTCTAGTATGTCTAAGGAAGATAAATAATAGTCCAGATAAATAGATATGGAATATAGGGGAA
>JAQZBX010029405.1:0-27329 GCA_029593785.1 Cabassous unicinctus | reverse complement strand
CGGATGGGGAATGGTTGTGTGGGGTGTTGTTGGGGGTGTGGGCGGCGGGGAGCATGGGAATCCCTGTAGTTTCTTAGTAATATTTGGGTAATCTAGGCACCTTTATAAAATGTATACATATATATATAACAAATAACATTTATGTAAACAAATGCACATATATGCATATGTATTATATATCATTTTACAAATAAAAAAACAACAACAACAACAACAACAGAAAACTATGGGTCCTGGAGAGGATGTGGAAAAATATGAACATCCCTTCACTGTTGGTGGGAATGTAAATGGTGTTGCCTCTGTGGAGGATGATTTGGTGGTCACTCAGGAAGCTAAATATAGAAGTGCCCTATAATTCAGCAATCCTATTACTAGGAATATATACAGAAGGACTGAAAGCAAGGATACTAACAGATATTTGCACATCACTGTTCATAGCAGCATTACTGACAATTGCTAAAAGATGGAAACAGATTAAATACCAATCAACCAATGAATGGATAAACAAAATATGGTATATACATACTATGGAATACTATTCAGGTGTAAGAAGAAATGAAAGTGGGATGCATGTGACAGCAAGGATGAATCTCAATGATATTATGTTGAGTGAAATAAGACAGAAACAAAAGGATGAATATTGTATGCTCTCACGATATGGACTAAAGAAGATTAGTAAACTTATGGAATTTCACTATAGAATATAGGTTAGTAGGAGGCAGAATGTTCGTTAAGAAGGGGGAGATGGTACTGAACGTATGTAGAATGTTTAATAAGGTCAATTATAAATATGTTGTAATTGATAAAGTTGATATTAGCACATTATAATGACTATTACACACATTGCTTAGTTATAACCTGGGATTGTAGTTTTAAGTAGTCTAGGGAGGTTAATGTTAATTGAAAGACACCATAAGGATAATCTAGGGGTTGTATAACATAGTGATTTTGGTGGTAGATGAGGATTGTGATTACTACTATAAATACAAGAATGTTCTTCAACTCCAAGGTGCTAAGAATTTGGTAATAAATAGGAAAAATACAACTAATATAATTTATAGACTATAGTTACCAGTGATATTGTAATATGTTTGTAGAAAGGATAAAGAAGGTATTATATCAATGCTAAAGGTTAAAAAATGGGTTTAGTTTTATGAAATATGACTATGATTAAATATTTTTTCTTCAATTTTTTCATTAAGAAGATGTTGGTCATGACATTTAACCAATCTCATCATTTATGTATTTTTCATTTTTTATGGGTAAAAATAGTTTATTTCAAATGGTGTGGGAGAACAAACTAAAATTAGGTCTTTTCCATCTCTGGACCTATAAATGACCCTTCAACAATTATGAAGCACACAATCCAGTATCCACATATTCTCCTTCTGTGTACCTGGTTAGAAAATATCTAATTATTAAAGTCCCCAGGAACATAAGCCCACTGTCCAAGAGACTAAAGTAATGGAATTCCTTTTCATTCTGGCTAATATTCAAACGAAAAAACAATACAATACTACTAATCATAATAACAACATTGACCCCTCAACAATTATTTTATTCAATAACACTCCAACCCACCAAAAAAGACCACCATCCTCTTTCAGGAAGCTGACAGGTGGGCAGGCGTTAGGGATCCCCCTGGAAAACCAAGCATCTGAGCACCAAGAGGAAGGACAGGGTCACAGGGCAGGGCAGAGGCTGGGTACTAGATCTAAGGGCGGCCCCACCCAGGGAGCTACCAGTGAGCAGAGATGGGAAGAGGGTAACCCTTTAACCCTAAGCACTGCCCCAGCAGTGTTCTGCGTCCAGCCTGGCTTGGGCCATGGCCCAGTGAGAGTCCGTGCTTAGAGAAAGTCCAAGCATGGGGCTCTGCCCCTTAGCCAGTGAGGAGGGGAGGCTGGAACCAGTGATGGGGCCCGCGGACATGACCTCCTTGCCGCCTACCGTGCAGGCGAGAGTCGATCTGATCAGCCCAGTGCCCACCCGCCGGCCCTCCCTCTGGTCAAGGCTGGGGTGGGCGGGACACAGCCAGCTGCGTCCGCTTGGGCCGCGAGTGGAGGGTAGGTCACCGGTCGAAGGAGGCCCCAGCCTAGGGCAGCGACAGCAGCAATACCTTTGGCCTCGCAGTCAGCATTGTACTTGTCCTCCTCCCTCAGCAGCTTGGACAGAATGAGCTGGTGCTGTTAGCTCATCTTCTGAGACTTTTCCCGCAGGAGCGCATCACAGTCCCCGCGGCAGGACGAGAAAGCGCGGGACAGCTAAGGGGGTGGCCGACTGAGGACCGGGCCAGGCAGAGTGAAGGAACCTGGAGCCGCTCGTGCGCAGTAGGACTCAGGCAAAAAAGTGGGGGCGGCAGCGGCGGCTGGAACAGGGGGAGCATTGACGCTGGTTGTGGCAGCCCAGATTGTCCTGCCTCCTGGCTGCGCTGGCCCTGCACACACAGCAGGAGCCTAATGGACAAGGGGGAGCCATTTAAGTATCTTTCTTAACACTGGAGAAAAAACCGAGTTTGTTTTTAGTTTTAAATAAGATAAATGTGACTGGACAGAATTTTTTATATTAATGCTCCATAAATTGTTAAGCTGCCTTTTATCTATTATTTTATTTTTTGCAGTTGAGATAAATTTAGGGAAAAAAAATCAATGAGGGAGTTAAGTAGCTCAAGTAGTTGAGCTCCTGCTTCCCATGTGCAAGGTCCTGGGTTCAATCTTCCATATCTCTATAAAAAAAAATTCAGTGGTGGAGGAGAGACATCATCAACACAGCAATGGAAGCCATACTCTGAAAAACACCTCCCCTGAATACTCTGGAGAATGTTAGAGACTGGAGAAAGACACCACAAATGCTGAATTGAAGAAAGAGAAAAATATCAGGTAGGAAACTTCCATCCAAGACCCAGAGGTTAGCTTCCCTTCCCTCTATATGGGTCCCATGCAAACCTTGGGAGTTCTCCAAAGGCAGCAAGCAGCTTGGATACCTCTCAACTTGGAAACAGACTTTAGAGGAACTCACAAGCAGTGAGTTAGAACCCCACACATATCCAGGTACAGAGACAGAAGCTCTCAGAGACCCAGTGGCTGAAAACAAGCTGCTGAAGAATGCTGAAAACAAAAGGGCCCCCATTTTAGGGGTTTGGGGAGTAAAATTGCAGCAGAATGGCTGTGACTGAGTGGTGCCCTCACTCAATCCAATTACTGTTGGTGGAATTCATTAAATGCAGAATGGACTTTTCTGGGGGTCTCATCTTTCTGGAATGACCCTGTCTGACTCTCAGAGGCAGGATAACCTAGTAGGGAAGAAATTTTTGGCAGAAAAGCCTCACAGAGAAAAATGGAGGGGGAGGGTTTAACTGAACTGCTGCCAGACTGGAGAGTCCCAGAAATGAAAAGTGTAAGGAAAATGGGACACTGAAGGAGGAACAGAATTTAAACAAATCATAGGATCTGGGGACAAATATCTGCACAAAGACAAACAGAACAGATCAAGATTCCTGGAGAAGGAGAGGAAATAATCTGGCAAGTTATGGTAGGCTGTTATGTTTCAAGTTCTGGGGGAAGGAGCACTTACAAGAGCTAGAAACTAAGTTAAACTTCAGTTTACTGATGTAGGGCTTAGCATGAAGGACTCCATCTAGGGCCTACTTAATTTAACAATTTCCCCCTTATTGATCTGGCTCTCAGCCATTGAGAGTTGTGACCAAAATGTATGGTGTGGAGGCCATTTTCAGTTACTGTCTAAGGTCTTGGAGTAGTACTTGCAGGTTATTTTCATGTTAAATTCATAGATGATCATTATGCCAGGTTATCCATGTTCATCATTTTTATGTCATCCCAGATATAAAGAAATCATTTGCTGGGCAAATGATGCCAGACATATAGAAATCACAAGTGGCTGGGGACACACATTCAAAACCCTTGAGAGAAAACAGTACACCAGGGAGTCTATAATGAGTACTAGAGTGATAAAAGGCCCAACTGCCTACATCAGAATATACTCCCAAGCCCAGGACCCATGATTTGACCCAACTGAAATCAATGTGATCAAATCAGGGCCTTGAGGACGGCCTTACCTCAATGCTGAGGTTGATTGCCATAAAACTATCTGCTACTACCATCTGAGAAGGGATCAGTGGTTTTCACCTGACTGGCAAAAGTGTCCTTGGAAAAAAGAACTCCTGCTATAGGTGTTAAGAGAATTTCCTTCTGATAGAAAGCATGGTTGGATAAGAACACTGAGTTCATCCTGTTCAGTGGAAGAAAATTGTGGATGGCTACCTTATTCAATCAGTATGTGATATAACCTGTTTGGAATATACCATAAACAATTCTAGCATAAGAAGCATTAACAAATAGAATGACATCTGGTTTGATTATAAGAACATGTATGGAATCATTAATTTTGAAGTTAACAGTTTACAGTCATGGGATATCCCCTCATTGGATAAAGGTAGCAGAGTAGCAAGGTCAATAACATTTCAACATATTAGGTGAAGGTTAACAGGTGAAGTAGAAGGATCATGTAAGAAGTCACTTTTCTGGAGGAAAAAATGTTAGGCCTGCTCAGAGTTAAGTTCCCTGATGCTATAATTAATTTGACAGTTTCTGCTGAATCTTTAACACAATTTGGCTAAGAACAGACAGGTGCATCAAGGTGGGAGCTATAATATGCAATAGATTTGGAGTTTCCTCTGTGTTCTTTAATTAAAAACCCTAAGACTTGGTTATATAACTATTTACTCCAATTATTTCCTGTTAACAAGGAGAATAGATCCTGACTGAATCTATGAAAATAATTATAGTACCATAAATTTAAGAGTATTCAGTAAGAGTCAAATTCTGGAGGGGTCAGGCAAGGAGATAAAGATGAATGTTTTGTGAATTATAGAGAGCTTAATTCAGTAGGGGATCCCTTGTATCCAGAAAATAGAACAAGAAAATATTAGCAATAATCCAAAGAAAACTTTCATCATTCTTTATCAGTTTATTTAGCCCTAAGTAATTAATCTGTGTTTCATTAGGTCTGTGATCAATCTCAAGAAACTATCAGCTTTTTCATTAAAATTCTGGAGATCTTGACTGAGTACAGTGGTATGCTCTCAAAGTTATATAAGGAATGTCATTATAAGCTGGTGCCCCAGAGAACTTGGCATAGTCCTTCCCATAGGTCTCTGAGACAGTCCTTTATGTTGAAGATAAAGCACACTGGCCTGTAGCTGATTGCAAGTGTTTTCAGGGAAGCATCAGAAAGAAACTATCAGTAGATGACAGAAAATTTAAAATATCCATGGTTAACTTATTGTTTTACAAAGTGAACAATCAGATGAGAGGTCACAAAACATTATTTTAGGAACCACTAAAATTATGACCAATAATACTACCATCTAATATCAGACTTATCAGTACTTGGACAACTCAGGGACACTGAGGATATTGACCAGTCTCTAAGAACTTTATATAATTTCTTAAATGTTTATATCAATAACATTTTATCCTATCATTTAGCCAACAGAAAGTAACAAAACCATTTTTAATTTGATAACATTTCCTATGCAACTGATAACATATCAAATAAAACTAACTGGTTTATTACCTCTCTTATAATGTGAAAGAGAAAAATCCTTTGTGATTTTACAAGGACCCTCTGAGAGTTTGAGATCAAGAAGATATTATTTATGGCTCAATTTTTGGGAGGAAAATGAAAAGTTGTTAGGTTTTAACATTTTGATAAATAGGATCATGGAAAACTGTGAAACAATATTTAATTCCTTAATGAAAGTGACAATGAAATAATTTTATAAATAAAGAGAGGCAGTAGCATGGTGGTAAAAAAAAATACTTTACTTCAAAAGTGAGAAGATGTTTTTTACTTTATTTTGTACATTTAATAATTGAAAATATAAACAATTAAAAACTAAAAGGTAAACACAGATAAATAAATATATACATTTCTCAATTAAATGTAATGGATACATATATAAATTTTTTTGAATAAAAATATGTTACACAATATATTTGGTTCATAGTAATGCATTCATACAGTATTTGTCCTTTTGTGTCTGGCTTGCTTCACTCAACATAATGTCCTCCAGGTTCATCCATGTTGTCATATGCTTTATGACTTCCTTTCTTCTTACAGCTGCATAATATTCCATCGTGTGAATAGACCACAGTTTGTTTATCCATTCATTTGTTGATGGACACCTGGGTTGTTTCCAACTTTTGGCAATGGTGAATAATGTTACTATGAACATTGGTGTGCAGATGTCTGTTTGTGTCACTGTTCTCATTTCTTCTGGGTAAATACTCAGTAGTGGCATTGCAGAGTCACATGGCAAGACTATATTCAACTTCTTTAGGAACTGCCAAACAGTCCTCCACAGTGGCTGTACCATTCTGCATTCCCACCAACAGTGAAGAAGTATTCCTATTTCTCCACATCCTCTCCAACACTTGTAGTTCTCTGTCTTTTTAATAGTGGCCATTCTGATGGGTGTGAAATGATATCTCATTGTAGTTTTGATTTGCATTTTCCTAATCATGAGTGATGTTGACCATTTATTCATGTGCTTTTTTGCCATTTGTCTTTCTTCTTTGGGGAAATGTCTATTCAAGTCTTTCACCTATTTTTTAATTGGGTTGTTTGTCTTTTTATTGTTGAATTGTAGCATCTCTTTATATATCCTGGATTTTAAACCCTTATCAGATATGTGATTTCCAAATATGTTTCCCACTGAGTTGGCTGCTTTTTCACCCTTCTGACAAAGTCCTGTGAAGTGCAAAAGTGTTTAATTTTGAGGAGGTCCCATTTATCTATTTTTTCTTTTGTTGCACGTGCTTTGGGTGTAAGGTCCAAGAATCCACCACCTACTACAAGGACTTGAAGATGTTTCCTACATTTTCTTTAAGAAGTTTTATGGTCCTGGCTTTTATATTTAGATCTTTGATTCATTTTGAGTTGATTCTTGCATAGGGGGTGAGATAGGGGTCCTCTTTCATTCTTTTGGTTATAGATATCCAGCTCTCCCAACACCATTTGTTGAAGAGTCTGATTTTTCCCATTAGCATGGGTTTGGCAGGTTTGTCAAAAACCAGTTGACTGTATAGGTGAGGGTTTCTTTCTGGGTTCTCAATTCTATTCCACTTATCAATGTGTCTATCTTTATGCCAGTACCATGCTGTTTTGACCACTGTAGCTTTGTAAGACTTTTCAAGGTCAGGTACCGAAATTCCTTCCAATTGTTCTTCTTTTTCAGAATGCTTTTGGCTATTCCAGATGAATTTGGTAATTGCCTTCTCTAATTCTGTTAAGTAAGCTGTTGGGATTTTGATTGGTATTGCATTGAATCTATAAATCAGTTTGGACAAGATTGACATCTTCACAATATTTATTCTTCCAATCCATGAATACAGAATGTCTTTCCATTTGTTTAGGTTCTTTTTTACTTCCTTTTAGCATTGTTTTGGAGTTTTCTGCATATGGGTCCTGTACTTCTTTGGTTAAATTAACTCCTAGGTATTTGAGTCTTTTTGTTGCTATTTAAAATGGAATTTTTCCCCTGATTTCATCCTCAGGTTGTTCAGTACTAGTGTACAAAAACATTACTGATTTTTGCGTGTTGATATTTTATCCTGCCACTTTGCTGAACTAATTTATTAGTTCAAGTAACTTTGTCATGGATACTTCAGGATTTTCTAAGTACAGGATCATGTCATCCACAAACAGTGAGAGTTTTACTTCCTCCTTTCCTATTTGGATGCCTTTAATTTTTTTTCTTGTCTAATTGCCCTAGCTAGAACTTCTAGTACAATGTTGAATAACAATGGTGACAGTGGGCATCCTTGTCTTGTTCCCGATCTTAGAGGGAAAGCTTTCAACCTTTCCCCATTGAGGATGATGTTAGCTGTGGGTTTTTCATATATGCCTTTTACCATATTGAGGAATTTTCCTTTTATTCCTATCTTTTTAAGTGTTTTTATCAAAAAAGGATGCTGGATTTTGTCAAATGCCTTTTCTGCATCTATTGAGATGATCATGTGGTTTTTTTTCTCCTTCAATTTGTTAATGTGGTGTATTACATTGATTGATTTTCTTATGTTGAACCAGCCTTGCATACCAGGAATAAATCCCACTTGGATGTAACGTATAATTCTTTGGATATGCTGTTGGATTATATTTGCAAGTATTTCATTGAGAATTTTTGCATCTATGTTCATTAGAGAGATTGGTCTGTAATTTTCTTTTCTTGTAGAATCTTAATCTGGCTTTGGTATTCGGGTGATGTTGGCTTCATAAAATGTTTTGGGTAATTTTCCCTCCTCTTCAATTTTTTGGAAGAGTTTAAACAGGATTGGTGTTAATTCTTTTCGAAATGCTTGGTAGAATTCACCTGTGAAGCCATCTTGTCCTGGACTTTTCTTTGCTGGGAGATTTTTGATGATGGATTCAATCTCCTTAAATGTGATTGGTTTGTTAAGTTCTTGTATTTCTTGTAGTTTCAGTGTAGGTTGGTTGTGCATTTCTAAAAATTTGTCCATTTCCTATAGGTTGTCTAGTTTGTTGGCATATAGTTTCTCATAATATCCTCTTATGATTCTTTTTATTTCTATGAGGTCATTTGTAACTTCTCCTTTTCATTTTTTATTGTATTTATTTGCTTCTTTCTTTTTTCCTTTGTTAGTCTAGCAAGGGGTTTGTCAATTTTATTGATCTTCTCAAAGAACCAGCTTTTGGTTTTGTTGATTTTCTCTATTGTTTTTCTGTTCTTATTTTCATTTATTTCTGCTCTAATCTTTATTATTTCTTTCCTTCTGCATGCCTTGGGATTCGTTTGCTGTTCTTTTTCTAGATTCTTTAGTTGTTCAGTTAAAGAAAGTGTTTAGCTCTTTCTTGTTTTTTAATATAGGCATTTAGGGCTATACATTTCCCTCTCAAGGCTGCCTTCACTGGATCCCATAAGTTTTGATACATTGTGTTTTCATTTTAATTTTCTCCATTTATTTACTGATTTCACTTGCAATTTCTTCTTTGACCCAATGATTATTTAGGTGTGTGTTGTTCAGTCTCGACACATTTGCAAGTTTTTTTTTCTATTATTGATTTCTAGTTTCATTCCATTATGATCTGAGAAGGTGCTTTGTATAATTTCAATATTTTTATATTTATTGAGAGCTGAATTGTGACCTAACATGTGATCTATCCTGGAGAAAGATCCATGGGCACTTGAGAAGAATGTATAAACCACTGAGTTCGGATGCATGTTCTGTATATGTCTGTTAGGTCTAACTTGTTTATCATATTGTTCAAGTTCTCTATTTCCTTGTTGATCTTCTGTCTAGTTGTTCTATCTAATGATGTGGGTGGTGTGTTGAAGTCTCCAACGATTTTTGAAGAAATGTCTATTTCTCCCTTCAGCTTTGCCAGAGTTTGTCTCATATATTTTGGGGCACCCTGGTTAGGAGCATAGATATTTATGACTGTTATATATTCCTGGTGGATTGTCCCTTTTATTAATATATAATGGCCTTCTGTATCTCTTATAACTTCTTTGCATTTAAAGTCTGTTTAGTCTGATGTTAATATAGCTACCCCTGCTCTTTTCTGGTTATAATTTTCATGGATTATCTTTTTCCAACCTTTCACTTTCAGCTGGTTTCTATCCCTGGGTCTAAGGTGAGTTTCTTGTAAGCAGCATATGGATGGTTCATGTTTTTTTATCCACTCTATCAGTCTGTATCTTTTGATTAGGAAGTTAATCCATTCACATTCAATGATATTACTGTAAAAACACTATATACATTCTCCATATTATTCTTTGGTTTTCCTATGTCATCTTGCTTTTGCCTCTCTTTTTACTCTTTTGGTTATCCTTTCTGCTATTCTTTCTTCTATACTCTCCTCGAAGCCTCTCTCTCCTGTCTTTTTCTTTCAGTTTCTAAGGCTTCCTTTAATATTTCCTGCAAAGGTGGATTCTTTTTTGCAAACTCTTTTAGTTTCTGTTTGTTTGTGAGTATTTTATACTCACCTTCATATTTGAAGGACAGTTTTGCTGGATAAAGAATTCTCGGTTGGCAGTTTTTCTCTTTCAGTGTCCTAATTGTGTTGTACCACTGTTTTCTTGCCTCCATGGTTTCTGAAGAGAAATCTGCACTATGTCTTACTGAACGTCCCTTGTACGTGGTTGTTTGCTTCTCTCTTGCTGCTCTGAGAATTTTCATTTTATCTTTGACATTTGACATTCTGAGTAGTATGAGTCTTAGCATAGGTCTATTTGGATTTATTCTGTTTGGGGTATGGTGTGCTTCTTGGACATGTAACTTCTTTTCTTTGGTGAGAGTTGGGAAATTTTCAGCTATTATTTCCTCAAATACTCTTTCTGTCCCTTTTCCCTTCTCTTCCCCTCTTGGAACTCCCATTACAAACATGTTATTGTGTTTTGGGTTGTCATTCAGATCTCTGGGTCCCTGCTCAATTTTTTCCATTCTTTTCTCTGTTCTTTTCTCTCTTCAATTTTAGCTGCTTTGTCTTTGATATCACTTATTCTTTCTTCTATCTTTTCAAGTCTGCTGTTGTATGCCTCAAATGTGTTTTTGACCTTGCCTATTGTGTCTTTCATTCCCATGAACTCCATTACTTTTCTGTTCAGGATTTCAAATTCTTCTTTGTGTTCGCTCAATGTCTTCTTATTTCAACTCATTAATTTGATTTTGGAAATTTGTGTTCATCTCACTGATTAGTTCTCTCAAATTCTGCATCTTTTCTGGGACTTTGAAGTGTTCCTTTTCTTGGGCCATGCCTTCTATTTTCTTAGTATGCCTTGTAATTTTTTGGTGATGTTTAGGCATCTCATTAGGATGTAGTTTACTCAGATGCTCAATCTCGTTCTCTTTTATAGGGATTTAGTGGCAGGAGGCTGTGAGTTACCACAGCTCTTTGATTTTTGGCTCGACCTGGATTGTTAGGGTTGTCCTGCTGCTTGCTCAAATCTTGGCACTGGACCCAGTAGTTGGTTGTAGAGTCACTTCCTATGGCCTTGGGCAGGGAGACTGTAGAGGCCAGGAAAAGCCTCTCCTACTTATTTTTAATTTTCTTATGTGCACTTCCTTGGTCTGCTAGGAGATGGTGCTCTTTGGTACTTCTCAATTCAATGCCTTGTCAGAGTGTATTTGTTGTGACACAGACCAGATCAATGTGATAGAGCTTCCTTTCTGGGGGCTGAGCCTTGTAATTCAAACTTTCTGAGACAGTTCTCCAGTCTTCTCTGACAGCACCCTTCTTTATCCCAGCTAGGAAATATTTCAACTCCCCTCTGAGTCCTCAACAATCAGTCCCTGTTAGTAGAGGAGGAGATTGAGAGATTTGCATATCTTTGCCCCTTGCAGGCTCCAAGAAAAACAATGGCACAGCCCCACTCAACCTGGAAGTTCTCTCGGGACACAGCAAGCCGAACGGTTCTGTCATCGTGATTTCCCTCTTTTGTCCCTCTCTCCTCTGGTTGGTGTGCAGCCTTCACGTGCTGTCCTAAACCCTAGAAGATCTTTTTGGGGGCTGTTTCAGCCTGTCCTCCAGCTTAACAATGCATGTCCACTTTCAGGTTTAAGGCACTGGATCTGATATTTTTCTCTTTCTTCAATTCAGCATATGTGAAGTCCTTCTCCAGTCTCTACCATCCTCCACAGTGTCTGTGGAGATTTTTTCAGGGTCAAGACATTTTCTGAAGCAATTAAATGATGTTTATATAAAGGATATAAAGCACAGGAGATTTTTCTGATAAGATACAGAATCTTTCTAAGCAGGTTAATCAGATGTTTTAGAAAAACATTTTATTAATTCTTAGTAAGAGTAGACCAATAATCCAAGATATGTTGTCATTATAAAGGAATGAAAATCAAATACTAGTTTTGCATGAAGATTCTGTCTAAGGAAACTCTTAACAATCTTATAAACCTTTCAACTCTTAACCACCCATGACCATGACAGATAAAATCCCTTTTCTGAAAACCTTCTACAACTTTCTATATCTATTCAGATTGTCCTACATATTCCTATTTTATCATTCTGTAAAAACCTGTCAATTCACTTTTAGACAAAACTTTTTTCTATTCCCTTAACAAAACACATTCTGCATACCTTACATATTTGTTATCAACAAGGTCTTGTAAACTGCCTTCAAATCAACATCCTTCAAAACTCAATTTACATTTTTTAATAATCTTAACGGTCTAGTAGATATAATGTTAAATTATTTTATTAGAAGATAGCATAAATGTAGGAAGAACACACAAATCTAGAATAAACTTGTATGCTTACATTCTATGTAGTGTTGGTAATTTCAAAGACATAGCACTGCCTCAACATCAATGTTAAATGTTCTTCCATTGCTAGAATAACAATAACTTTATAGTAGAATATTAGTAAGTCCATTTTAGTCCAATGTTCATTCTCCAATCTTGAGGATTTGGGGGTTGTGATGCCCACTCTGCCTCTAATTGAAGGGAACTTATATCCCTTGGGACAGATGGATGGAACAATCTTGCTTGGAGTTGAAGACTCTCTCTGATCCTTGGGATGGGTGTTGTCCTTCATAATCACATTGTTAGTTGTCCTGAGTGAGTCCAATGAACTGGAGAGTAGGTTTTGCAACTCTGCTGAGATTCTGCAATGTGGACAGACCAAAGATTTAAGTGTCTTGGACATACACCTATCAAGTATACTTCTAATAGAAGGGGCAGAAGAGCCATGTGTAGGGAAACCACAGATGAGTCCAGCTCTGTCACAATAGGGAGCATAAATTCCAAAGTCAGGCTTCTATCAGGGAGCCAAACTCCTGAGCTGTCTTCCCTGCCTATAGTGTCTGGATGTCTCTAGAGTCATCAGGAATCCCACTATTTCAGGCAATATTTACTGTGGCAGTGAGGTCCTGCTGAGATGTGCCTAAGTTTAACTTCTGGAATGACCTCCTGACTTATTTTGAAATCTCTTAGCCATAAAAACTCATTTGTATTTACCATTTCCCCCTTTGGTCAAGGTCTTTTTCCAGGTGTATTGCTAGTTGATGTTTGGTAATAATCCCTTGGTGCCAGGGAGGCACATCCCCAGGAGTCATGTTCCAAGTTGGGCAAAGGTAGTGTGTTTATATATGAGTTTAGCTTAGAGAGATGTCACATTAGAGCAACAAGGAGACCCTCAGGAGATAACTCTTAGGCAACATATGATGTATCTAATTTCAGAAAATTTTATCAACAATAGAAACCTCATCACACAAAAGGAGTTATTCCATATTCCCCACTCCCCTCAATCCCTGCCAACCATTAATCATCCTCTGTCTCTATTGATTTGCCTGTTTTGGATATTGAATATAAATGGAATCTTTTAAAAATGTGACCTTTTGTATCTGGCCTAAGTTTTGAAAACACTTAGCATGTTTTAAAGTCTTTTCCATGGTGTAGCTTATACCATTACTTCATTCCATTTTATGACTGAAAAAATTCCAGTGTATAGATATTACACATTTTGGTTATCCATTTATTAGGTGATAGAAATTTGGCTTGTTTCTACCTCCTATGGTAAATAATGCTAATATGAACATTATTACATAATTACTTGAGTATCTTTCTTCAATTTTGGGGGCCATATATCAAGGAAGATATCTGCTAGGTCATCAGCAAATTCTGTGTATATCTTATTGAAGAACTGCATAAATATTTAACAAGTGGTTTTACCATTGTACATACCTACCAGCTATGTACAAGGATTCCAATTTCTCCACATTCTCAAAGACAGTTATTTTAGATTTTCAAAAAAGTGTAACCATCCTAGCAGTTTTGAAGTGATGTCACATTTTGGTGTTGATTTCCATACCCCTAATAACTAAAGATGTTGCGCATTATTTCATGTGTTTGTTATCCAATTGCATATATTCCTTGAAAAAATGTCTATTCAAATACTTTGCCAATTTTTAATTAGATTGTCTTTAGGTTAAAGTGTATGGGATTTTAAAAATTATATGTATTCTGGGATATTAGGTCCTTCTCAGATATATAATTGGAAAGTATTTTTTCCTTTATGTAGGTTGTGTTTTCACTTTCTTGATAGGGTTTCCTGTGATTAAACAGTTTTTAATTTTTGTGGAAAACAATATGTCTATTTTTATTTCTAGTGATTTTAATGGCATATGTTAGTATCAATTGCCACATAAAAAATAATGAAGAATTACCCCTATATTTACTTCTAAAAGTGGTATAGTTTTGCTGTTACATTTACATCTCTAAATGACTTATTTATAAAAATTTTAAGGTAAGGATCAAAATTCATGCTTTGCATGTTCATATCCAGTTGTTCGACCACATGATGAAGACTATTAACCACAATTCTCATCCACCTCTTGGTTCACTATGTTATTCAGTCCCTAGATTATTCTAGACCTTTCTTTCAGTTTGCATTTATATTCTGAGACCACCCTTTTCAGCCTCAATCCCATTTATAGACCAGCTGCATTATTTCTACTTACTATGTGTTACCATCAACTCCATTTCCACACATTTATAGTCAAGTTAATTAAAACTTTCACATACATTAAGCATCAGTACACCTTTTTACTCCTCCTCTTATCTCATAATTACCTTTACTCTAGGTTTTAACTTCAAGCATTTGTTCTTCATATTTAAATCATATTAGTGAGACCATGCAATATTTGTCCTTTTGTCTCTGGCTTATTTCACTTAAAATAATGTCTTGAAATCCATCCATGTTATCATATATGTCCCAATTTCATTTTTTCTTAAAAGAGCATAGAATTCCATCATATCTGTATACTACATTTGGTTTCTCCATTCATTGGTTGATGGACACCTGGGCTGCTTCCATTTTTTGGCAACTATGAATATTGTTGTGCTAATATCTGTTTGCATCACAGTTTTCAGTTCTTCTGAATATATCCCTAGAAGAGGAATTGTTCGATCATATGGCAAATATATTTTTTGCTTCCTGAGGAACTGCCAAACTGTCTTCCACTGAGGCTGCATCATTTTACAATCCCACCATCAATGAAGGAGTGTTCCTTTTTCTCCACTTCCTCTCCAGCACATTGTCTGCTTTTTAATAATGGCCATTCTATGTGAGATCTTATCCCATCTGTGTGAGATGATATCCCATTGTAATTGTGTTTTGTTTTTCCCTAATAGCTAGTGATATTGAACATTTTTTCATGTGCTTTTTGGCCATTGGTATTTCCTCTTTGGAGAAATGTCTATTTAGGTGTTTTGCCAATTTAAAAAATTGGATTGCTTGCTCTATTGTTGAGTTGCATAGTCTTTTTAAATATAATGTAAATCAAACCCGTATTGGATATGTGGTTTCCAAATTTTTTTCCCATTGAGTGGGCTGCCTTTTTACTTTTTACTTTCTTAGCAGAGTCCTTTGGATCACAAAAGTGTTTTTAAGTTTGAGGAGGTCCCTTTTATCCCATTTTCTTTCATTGCTCATGATTTCAGTGTAAGGTTAAAGAATCCACCTCATATCGCCAGTTCTTGAAGATGTTTTCCTACATTTTCTTGTAGGAGCTTTAAAGTTCTAGCTCTTATATTTAGGTCTTTGATCCATTTTGAGTTAATTTTTGTATAAAATTTGAGATAGGGACCTCTTTTTTTCTTTTGGCTAAAGATATCCAGTTCTCCCAGCACCATTTCTTGAATAGATTGTTCGGCCTCTACTGAATGGCTTTAACAGTCTTAACAAAAATCACTTGACCATAGATATGATTGTTTCTGAACCACCCATTTGGTTCCATTGGTCTGTGTGTCTATCTTCACACCAGTAACATGCTATTTTTTTTTTTTTTACCACTGCAGCTGGATAATATGATTTAAAGCCCAAAGTGAAATTCCTTCAACTTCACTTTTAATTTTTAAGATATTTCTGGTTATTCAAAGCTACTTACCCTTCAAATAAATTTGATAACTGTGTTTTCTATTTGTTTACAAATATTGATGGAAGTTTTATCAGGATTGCATTGCATCTGTATATCAATTTGGGTAGAATTGATATCGTAATAATAATTAGTTTTCCAATCCATTAGCATATTCTTCCAATTATTTTGGTCTTTTTAAATTATTTTTAGCAATGTATTGTAGTTTTCTGAATACAAGTGCTCTACATCCTTGGTTAAGCTTATTCCTAAATATTTGATTCTTTTAGATGCTATTCTAAATGGAATTTTTTTCCTGAGTTCTGACTCAGATTGTGCATTATTGGTGTATAGAAACATCCCTGATTTTTGCATTGATCTTGTATCATACCACTCTACTGAAATAGTTTATTAGGTCTAGCAACTTTGTTGTAGATTTTTCAGGACGTTCTAGGTATAAGATCATATCAACTGCAAATAGTGAAAATTTTATTTTCTCTTTCCAATTTGGAAGACTTTTCTTTTTTCTTGCATGTTTGCTCAACCTAAAACATTTAGCCACTATATTGAACAACAGTGGTGCCAAGACATCTTAGTCTTGTTACTGATCTCAGTGGGAAAGTTTTCACTATTTTACCATTGAGTACAATATTAGCTTTGATGTTTTCATATATAGCCTTTATCATGTTGAGAAAATTTCCTTCAATTCCAATCTTTTGTAATATTTTTATCAAGAAAGAATGATTTCCTTTGTCAAATGTCTTTTCTACATCAATCAAAAAGATAATGTGATTTTTCTTATTTGATTTTTTAATGTGGTGAATTACATTGATTGATTTTCTTATATTGGACCACTCTTGCATACCTGATATAAAACCCACTTGATCATAAAGAGTAATTCTTTTAATGTGTTATTGTATTCAGTTAGCAAGTATTTGGTTGAGAATTTTGCATCCATATTCTTTAGGGAAATGGGACTGTAATTTTCTATTATAATATCGTTATCTGGGTTTGGTATTAGGGTGATATTGCTTAATAGAATGAGTTCAGTAGTGTTCCTTCTTGAAGCTTTTTGGAAGAGCTTGAGTAAGATTGGTATTAAATCTTCTTTGAATGTTTGGTAGAACTCACTTGTGAAACCATCGGGTCCTGGTCTATTCATTTCAGGAATTTCTTTGATGATGGTTTCAATCTATTTACTTATGACTCATGTGTTTAGGTCTCATATTTATTTAAGGGTCACTGTAGTTTCTTTGTACATTCCTAGGAATTTTTCCATTTCATCTACATTGTCTAATTTGTTGGCATATGCTTGTTCACAGTATACTCTTTTTTTTTTAAACAAATCAATTTTATCGGTACATTTTAATAAAGCATACATTTCATCCAAAGTATAGAATCAGTGGTTTTTGGTATAATCTCATAGTTGTGCACCTATCACTTCAATCATTATTAGAGCATTTTCATTATTTCAATGATATTAATAAACAAATACTTATTTCTGGCTATTCCTGCAGAATTATTTATTTACTATTCTGTTTTACTTAGATATATTCACATACCATATGATGTATCCAAAGTGTATAATCAATGGCTTTCAGCATATTCACAATGTTGTGCATTCATCATTATAAAATGTTTTACAGCAAATTCATTATTTCAAACAGAAAAACTCTACATCACTTGACATTCCTTTCCCAGTCCTATATAACCACAAATCTAATTTTATCTTTATAAATTTATTTATATTTGCATTTTATATAAATGGAATCATACAATATGTTTCACAATATATTTAGTTCATAGTTGCAAAAGCATACAGTATTTGTCCTCTTGTGTCTGTGTCTGGCTTGCTTCACTCAATATAAAGTTCTCTAGGTTCATCCATGTTGTCATATAATTTATGACTTCATTTCTTCCTACAGGTGCATAATATTCCATCATTCACCACAGTGTATAGCATTAATACACCACAGTTTGTCATTCATTTGTTGATGGACAACTTGGTTGTTTCCACCTTTTGGTAATCATGAGTAATATAGCTATGAATATTGTTATACAGATGTCTGTTCGTGTCACTGATCTCAGTTCTTCTTTGTATGTATCCAGTAATAGTATTGCAGGGTCATGTAGCAAATCTACATTTAAAGTCTTTAGGAATTGCCAAACAGGCCTCCAGATTGCCTGTACCTCTCTACATTCCCACTAAAAGTGAATAATTTTTCCTATTTGTCCACATCCCTTCCAACAGTTTTGTTGCATGTGCTTTGGTTGTAAGGTCCAAGAAACCACTATCTACAAAAATGTCATTAAATGTTTCCCTACAGTTTCTTCTAGTAGTTTTATGATCCTGGGCTTATATATTTAGACCTTTGATCCATTTTGAGTTAATTCTTGTATAGGGAATGAGGTAGGGGTGCTCTTTCATTCTTTTGGTTATGGATATCCAGTTCTCCAAGCACCATTTTTTGAAGAGACTGGTTTGTTCTCTTAACATGGACTTTGTGGGTTTGTCAAAAATCAGTTTGCCATAGAGGTGAGAGTTTATTTCTGGTCTCTCAATTCTATTCCACTGAACAATGTGTCTATCTTTATGCCAGTACCATGCTCTTTTGACCATTGTAGCTTTGTAATATGTTTCAAGATCAGGTAGTGAAATTCCTCCCATGTCGTTCTTTCTTTTTAAAATGCTTTTGGCTATTTAGGTGCACTCTCCCATCCAAATGAATTTGGTAATTACCTTTTCTATTTCTGTAGAGTAGGCTGTTGGAATTTTGATTGGTATTGCATTGAATCTATCAATATCTTTGGATAAGATTGACATCTTCATAATAGTTAGTCCTCCAATCCATTTGCACAGAATGTCTTTCCATTTGTTTAGGTCTTCATTGATTTCTTTTAGCAATTTTATTTTTAGTTTTCTACATATTGATCCTGAACTTCTTTGGCTTAATTGAGTCCTATGTATTAGAGTTTTGTTTTTTGTTTTGGTATTATAAATGGAATTCCACCCCCCCCTCAGTTTCCTCCTCAGATTGTTCAATATTAGTGTATAAAAACATTACAGATTTTTACATGTTTATCATATATCCTACCATTTTGCTGAACTCATTTATTAGCTCAAGTAGCTTTGTCATAGGCATTTCAGAATTTTCTAAATATAGGATCATGTCATCCAAAAAATAGTGAGAGTTTTTCTTCCTCTTTCTATTTGAATGCCTTTAACTTTTTCTTGTCTAATTCATCTAGCTAGAACTCCTTGTACCATGTTGAATAACAATGAGAGTTGTCATCCTTGTCTTGTTCCCAGTCTTAGAGGGAAAGCTTTCAACGATTCCCCTTTGAGTACAATGTTGGCTGTGGGTTTAACATATATGTTTTTTACCATATTGATGAATTTTCCTTGTATTTCTCCCTTTGAATTATTTTTATCAAGAAAGGATGCTGAATTTTGTCAAATGCTTTTCTACATCATTTGAAATGATCATATACGTTTTATCCTTCAATTTCTTAATGTGGTATATTATATAGATTGATTGTCTTATGTTGAACCAGCCTTGCATACCAGGAATAAATCCTACTTGTCCTGGATGTACAAGTCTTTTGATATGCTTTTGGATTTGATTTGCAAGTATTTGTTGAGAATTTTTTAGCATCTATGTTCATTAGAAATTTTTTTCTGTAATTTTATTTTCTTGTAGTGTCTTTATCTAGCTTTGGAATTAGGGTGATATTAGCATCATAAAATGTGCTGGGTAATTTTACCTCCTCTTCAATTTCTTGGATGGGTTTAAACAGGATTGGTGTTAATTCTTTTCAAAATGCTTGGTACAGTTCACCTGTCAAGCCATCTGATCCTGGACATTACTTTGTTGAGAGCTTTTGATGATGGATTCAATATTTAAATGCAGTTGTTTGTTAAGTTCTTGCATTTCTTGTAGTGTCAGTGTAAGTTATTTGTGCATTTCTAGGAATTTGTCCATTTCATCTAGGTTGTCTTTTTTTTGGCATAGACTTTCTCATAATATTCTGCTGTGATCCTTTTTATTTTTGTGGGGTCAGTTGTAACTTCCCCCCTTTCATTTCTGATTGTATTTATTTGCATGTCTCTTTTTCCTAGATAGAAGTTTGTCAATTTTATTGATCTTCTCAAAGAACCAGCTTTTGTTTTTATTGATTTTCCCTATTGTTCTTTAGTTCTCAATTTCATTGATTTCTGCTCTAACCTTTACTATTTCTTTCCTTCTGCTTACTTTTGGATTGGTTAGCTGTTGTTTTTCTAGTTTTCACAATTATTCAGTTAGATCATTGATTTTAGCTCTTTCTTCTTATTTAATATAGGTGTTTAGTGCTATATATTTCCCTCTCAAGCCTGCTTTTGCTGTATTCCATATGTTTTGAAAATTTGTGGTCTCGTTTTCATTTTTCCCAATATGTTTACTGATTTCACTTGCAATTTCCTCTTTTAACCCTGATTATTTAGGAGTGTGTTGTGTAGCCTCCACACTTTTGTGAATTTACTTCTTTCTTAATATTGATTTCTAGTTTCATTCCATTATGATCTGAGAAGTTAATATATAAAATTTAATCTTTCTATATTTATTGAGAGCTGCATTGTGCCCATGTGGTCTATCTTGGAGAAAGATCCATAGGCACTTGAGAAGAATGTATAACCTACTGAAATTTGGTGCAATGTTCTTTTATATGGTTTTTTAGGTCTAACTCATTATCATATAGTTCAAGTTGTCTGTTTTCTTGTTGATATTCTTTCTGGCTGTTCTATCTAGTTATGTGTGTGTTGTGTTGAAATCTCCGGTGATTATTGTAGAGATGTCTGTTTCTCCCTTCAATTTTGCCAGAGTTTGCTTCATGCATTTTGGGGTGCTCTGATTAGGTACAATAGATATTTATTACTGTTATACCTTCCATTTTATTAACATATAATGGCCTTCTATATCTCTTATAAGACTTGCATATAAAGTCTGATTTTGTCTGATATTGTATAACTACCCCTGCTCTTTTTTGGTTTCTATATGTGTGGAGTATGTTTTTCCAACTTTTCATTTTTAGCTTGTTTGTATCCCTGGGTCTAAGGTGATTCTCTCATAGGAAGAATATGGTTGGCTCATGTTTTTTATCCATTATGTCAGCCTATATCTTTTGATTAGGGAGGTTAATCCATTCACATTCGATGATATTTCTGTAAATGCATTATATTTTGGAATAAATACTATATTTTATAAAATACACCCACATACATTTTTTAAAAATAATTTTATTGATACATATTAATAAAGCACACAATTCATCCAATTTATTTGTTTATTACTATTATTCTAAGAAAGAAAATGCTCTGATCATGATTGACCTGATGAATGCACAACTATGTAGTAATACCAAAAACCATTGATTGTAAATCCACTATTTACATCCATTATTTTATTCTTTGGTTTTCATTTCCTGTACCTTGTTTTCTTCTGTCTTTTTACTCTTTTGATTATTCTTTCTTCCTATTCCTTCTTCTATACACTCCTCAAAGCCTCTCTCTCCAGTCTTTCTTTCAGGCTCTAAGGCTTCCTTCATGATTTTCTGCAAAGAATGGTTTCTTTTCTTTTTTTTTTTTTTTAACTCTTGGTTTGTTTGTGAATATTTTTTTACTCATCTTCATATTTGAAGGAGAATTTTGCTGGATATAAAATTCTCAGTTTGTGGTTTTTCTCTATCATTCTCCTAATTGAATCATACCAATGTCTTCTCACCTCCATCATTTATGATGAGAAATCTGCACTAAGTCTTACTGGGTGCCCCTTGTATGTGATGGTTTAATTCTCCCTTGTTGTTCTTGGGATTTTCGCTTTATCTTTGATGTTTGACATTCTGATTAGTATTGTCTTAGAATAGGCCTATTTTTATATATTCTGATTGGGGTACACTGCATTTCTTCCACATCTAAGTTCATTTCTTTTTTGAGAGTTGGGAAACTTTCAGCTATTGTTTCCTCAGATAGTCTGCCTACCTTTTCCTCCTCTCTTCCAATTCTGGAACTTCCATTACACATATGTTGTTGCATTTCATGTTGTCATTCAAATTCCTAAGTTCCTGTTGGATTGTCTCCGTCTTTTATCTAGCTGTTCTATCTGTCTGATTTCAGCTGTACTGTCTTCTGCATCACTTATTCTTTCTTCTGCATGTTCAAGTCGGCTTCTAAGTGCTGCCACAAAGCAAAACAGTAGAAATTCAGTCTGTAAGTTCCCTATCATAAGGTGCCAGCTGCATGCCTTAACTATCCCTGAATCCCTTCTCTTAGGTGGTATCAGTATTTGAACCAGCTACCTTCTACATGCAAGGCAGGAATTCTCCCACTGTACTATGCAGCTATATAGACTAAATAAGCTTTTGAAAACTTATTGGGCTCTTCTTGCCCCTGTTTCCATTCTGCAAGATGGACTTTTAATAGTTTTCAGTGGCTAGTCTGGTTATTTGCCAGTCTCTGCACCCTCCCTGATCAAGTCCCTCTCTCCCAGGGCAGATGTGTATGACAGACTTTCTGAGAAGATTCCCCTCTCCTCTCACCATGGGGCCAGCTCAGTGCTGGCTGGTATCCTCCCTGAGATTCAAAGGGGGCTCATGTGTCCAAACCCATGGAAAGGAAACCACTTTCCACCCTTAGCCATATCTGTCTTCTAGGGAATTCTCTCTCCCACTCAGCTCATTAGTGAGAGCCAGGTGGTCCACAGAGGCTATTTGCCTTGAAGGTGGGCTTAGCCACCCACTGTTTCCAGCCACAGGGGTGAGCAACTCATGGTTTTCCCTTGCACTCTTTATCTCTTTGTCCAGCTCCCTCTAGATCAATGCCCTGAAGACTCCTGCTCTGTGGATTCCCAAAAGAGCTCACCCATGTAGGATTTTTGTCCCTTCTCTGCTTTTTCCATGAAAAAGATTAGCAATGCATACCTACAATAATGCCATTTTCCTGTAAACGCCAGCCTTTCACTTTCAATCTTGGTATCTTTTGGACTAAGATGAATCTCTTATTGACAGCATATAGATGACTCCATATTTCCTATCCATTCCACCAGTTGGTGTCTTTTGATGAGTTGAATCCATTAGCATTCAATGTTATTACTATAAAAGCAGTTCTTATGTCACCAATTTTGACATGTTGGTTTTATCAGTTATTTTATTTTCACCACACTTTTAACACTTTTAGTTACATTTACTGATATAATGTTCATTTCTAGAATCTCTTCCAAGCATCACTCTCAGTATCTTAAATACATCATACCACTGCCATCTTGCCTTCATGGTTATTGATGAGAAATCAGCACTTAATCTTATTGGGTATGCCTTGTAATTTGTGCATCATTTTTCTCTTGCTGCTCTCAGAATTCTCTCTTTGACATTATGATTTGTATGTGTCTTGGAGTTGGTCTATTCTGATTTATTCTAATGGGAGTATGTTGTGCTTCAACATGGATATCTATGTCTTTCAATAGGGTTGGTAAATTTTCTACCATTATTTCTTCTTATATTCCTTCTGCCCCCTTTCTCTTATCCTCTCCTTCTGGGACCGACATAATACTTATGTTTGCACATCCTTGCTGTCACTTTGTTACTTGAGACCCTATTCATTATTTTCCTTTTTTTATTCATCTGCCCTTTTGTATGTTCACTCTCATAACCCATGTCTTCAATCATACTGAACTTTTCTTCTGCCTCTTCCAATCTGCTGCTATGTGCCTCCAGTGTATTTTTTAAAAAGGATTTATTCATTTGTTCCCCCCTCCCTGAGATGGTTCCCTCATCTGTCTTCTCATTGTTTTGTACTTGTGTCTGCTCACTGTGTCTGCTCATCTTCTTTAGGAGGTACCTGGAACTGAATCCAGGGCCTCCCATGTGGGAGATGCCTGGAGAGGCTGAAGAAACAGCAGCTCCCTCCTATCTTATTGGGGGCAGTGGTGCATCCACAGGAACCAAACAGTTCAGCTCATGAAGGCCAAAAGTACCTTCCATGCCCGTAAAGGCTGAGGAAACAACAGTCTCTCCTATTCTATTGGAGGGTTGGGTTGAATCCACAGGCACCCAACAGTAGAGTTTGTGTGTCCAAAATTGCCTGGTGTTGCCCAAAATGTCTGAGGAAACACAGCTCCCATCCTATCCTACTTGGGGGTGAGGATAGTGTTACAAGTGTCTGATTATTCAGTTTGTGTGGGCAGAAAGCACCTGCAATTACCTTGAGGGGCTGGGGAAATACCACTCCCACTTGTCCAATAAGGGGTGAACCACAGGTACCCAACAGTTGAGATCATGCAGGCCAAAAGTATCTGCAGTTGCCCTGAGAGGTTGAGGAAACTCTAGCCCCCTCCTATCTTATGTGATATGGGGGTAGAGTCCCAGGTGCTCAACAAACCAGTTTGTGTGGGCTGAATGGTCCTAGAGTTGCCCAGAAAGGCTGAGGAAACACAGCTCACCTCTTATCCCATTGGGGATGTTGATGGAGACCCAGGTGTCTGACTGTCCAGGCAGTGCCAGCTGAAAGTGCCTGTAGTTGCTTGGAGAGGTGGGTGCAGGTCTACCCAGCTTCTTTCCTGCCAAACTTGGGGCTGGAGCCTATGCTAGCTAGGGCTGCAATTTGATATGTGTGGAAAGAAGCTTACCTCTACCATCTCTATGATTTTAAATAGCCCCACTTCCCCTCATGCCAGGGACAGATTTAAAATGGTGGCTACCAGGCTCTTTTTAACCTGGACAGTTTCAAACATTAGCTGTTATTGGGATTATGCTTTAACCAGCCAAATTTATTAAGCAGTAACTAAAGTTGGTACTCAACCTTCTCTTCCTCTCCCTATTTTGGGAAATGGAGCTATCAACTCCAGCCACAGAATAGCTCCTGAGGTGAATTATGCCACCAGTAGGAGATGGGCACTGGCCTCCACAGGGTGGAGTCCTCTAATCACAAATCTTCAATGCAGATGGGCATTCACCTACTTCCATTCCATCAAGGATGTTACAGGATGTCCTTGTGGTCTCCTGAGTCCACCAAACATATGCTTTGGATAGCTCTGTTTAGATAATTTACTGCCCTGTAGGATGAGCTGTCTGAACACCTTATTCAGCCACTTGATGCCCCCATCTCTCCATTTTGTGCTAATTTTGTATATGGTGTGAGATAGGGCTCATGTTTCTTTCTTTTGGAGAGGAATATCCAGTTCTCCCAGCACAATTTTTTGAACAGGCTGTTTTAGCTCGGCTTTGAAGGCTTTTTCAGCTTTGTTAAAAATCACTTGACTAAAGATGTGAGGGTCGATTTCTGTGTTCTAGATATGATTCCACTGCACAATCTGTCAATGTCTATGCCAGTACCTAGCTGTTTTTCCACTGTAGCTAAGTAATAAAAGAGAAGATGCAGATAAATAAAATCAGAAATGATGGGGGACATTACGATGGACCCTATAGAGATAAGAGAGATCATGAGAGGATACTATGATGAAGTGTATGCCAAAGAACCAAACAATGTAGATGAGATAGACAAATTCCTAGAAACATAAGAACCATCTACACTGACCCTAAAAGAAATAGAAGGCCTCAACAAACCAAGCACAAGTGAGGATATTGAAACAGTGATGAAAAGTTTCCCAAAGAGGAGCATACGTGTTTCAAGCAGTTGATCACCAGCTTCCCACATACAAGAGCTTGGGTTCCATCCTTGGCCCCATTACCTGTAAAAAAATCCTCCCAAAGATGAAAATCTCAGGACCAGATGGCCTCACAGGTGAATTCTACCATTCATTCAAAGACAATCTAATACAAATCTTGCTCAAGGTCTTCCAAAAAAATGAACAGGAAAGAAAGCTATCAAACACATTCTCTGAAGCCAACACCACCCTAATACAAAAGCCAGATAAACATACTACAATAAAGAAAATTACAGATCAATATCTCTAATGAACATAGATGTAAAAATCCTCAACAAAATACTTGAAAACAGAATCCAAAAGCACATTAAAAGAATTATACACCACAATCAAGTGAGTTTTATCCCAGGTATGCAAGGGTGGTTCAATACAAGAAAATGAGTTAGTATAATAAACCACATAGATAAATTAAAGGTGAAAAATCACATGATCCTTTGATTGATGCAGAAAAGGCATTTGACAAAACACAGCATCATTTCTTGTTAAAAATACTCCAAAGGATTGGAATAGAAGGAAGCTTAACCAGTATGTTAAAATAAATATAAGAAAAACCCACATATAGCTTTTACTCAATGTCAAAACTCTGAAAGCTTTCTCACTGAGATCAGGGATGAGGCAAAGATGCCCACTGTCACTATTGCTATTGAATGTTGTGCTAAAAGTTCTAGCTAGACCAATAAGTCTCAAATAAAGAAATAAAATTCACCCAGATAGGAAAGGAAGATGTAAAACTTGCACTATTTGCTGATGATATGTCCCATATCTAGGACATCCTTGAAAATCCACAACAAAGTTGCTAGAAGTAATAGGTGAATTCAACAAAGTGTTAGGATAGAAGATTAATATGTAAAAATTAATAGCATTTCTATGCACTACTGATGTGCAGTCTGAGGAGGAAATTGGAAAAAGAATTCTATTATAATAGTGACTAAATTAATCAAATGTTTAGGAATAAACTTAAGCAAGCACGTATAGGACCTGTATTCAGAAAATAACAAAACACTACTAAAAGAAACAAAAGAAGTTTTAAATGAATGGGAGGACATTTCATGTTCATGGATTGGCAGAAAAAATATAATTAAAAGACCAATTCTAACTAGAGTGATTTATAGATTCAACACAATCTCAATAAAAATCCCAATAACTATTTTTGCACAAACTGAAAAGACAATTACCAAATTTATTTGGAGGGAGTCCCTGAATAGTCGAAGAGGTTTTTATAATGGAAGAAAGAATTTGGAGGACTCTTCCTTCCTGACATTAAAACACATTGATCAGCTAAGGGGTAAAAGAAACATGGTACTGAAATAAAGACAGACAGTTTGCCCAATGGAACCAAATTGAGAACTCAGAAATAGACCTTCACATCTGCAGTCAAGTTATTTTTGACAAGGTTGTTAAGCCCAACCAGCTGGGCCAGAACTCTCTCTTCAACAAGTGGTGCTGAGAGAACTCGATAGTCATATCCAAAAGAAAGAATAAGGACACCTATCTCATACTTTCAAAAATAAACTCTAAATGGATCAAGGATCTAAATATATAATCAACAACCATAAAACTCCTGAAGAAAATATAGGAACATATCTTCAAAATATTGTGGTTAGTGGTAGTTTCTTAAACCTCACACCAAAAGCACAAGCAACAAAAGAAAACGAGTAGATAAAGGGGACCTCCTCAAAATTAAACACTTTTGCATCTCAAAAGACTTTGTCAACAGGGTGAAAAGTCAG
>JAQZBX010029404.1:0-17740 GCA_029593785.1 Cabassous unicinctus | reverse complement strand
GTTTTTCTTTCCTCTTTCCTTGCCCCCCCCCACTTTAAAATTAGGTGCTGCTAGCTTGTTTCTTTTTTGCTGTGCTTTTTCTACCTGATTTCTCATTTTCTGTGTATACTGATTTTGTCTACCAATGTTATCTCTTTTCCTTCCTTCATCTTTCTATCTTTTGCTTTCTCTTGTGATTCTTACATTCACCTTCTTTTATTTGTCCTCAACTTTACTAGTTTTGATTTCTATCCTGTCTGTTCTATTTTCTTATTCTTTAATTAACTTTTTTCTCTCTTACCTTTCTTTTATCTTTCTCTCACTCATCATTCTGGCCTTTTAAATGATTCTATATATTTTTCTCTATTCAGTTTCCCATTTCATTTTAGATACTCCTCTTTTTTATTCCTATTACTCTACACTGCTTACATTATCTAAATATTCATTTTACTAAGTCTTATCTGGCTCCTTTTTGAACTTTTATTATTATCTCTCTTATCCTTTTTCTTTTCTTACCTCTTTTGATTTCTCTGGCCCTAATCTTTTTCCTTCAAGGGAACATAGAAAAATGCAAGGAAATAGAACAAAAACAAAGTGTCAAAGAGAAAACTTAAAACACATGAAACTCACAGCTAAACAAAACTCTAAAGCAGAGAGGGAAGATAAACAACTGAGTAAACCCATCAAGATAAATGATGACCAGAGAGCAGCAAAAAATTACAAACCATAATAAGAAACAGGAAGACATGGACCAGTCCAATGAAAAACTAAAAAACCAGGAAGACTTGCAGAACATCAAAAAACTAATCAGATCTGTCCCAACAAATAATATGGACCAACTTAATGAAGTGAAGGAAGAGATTAAGAATATTAAGAAGACACTGGGAGAATATACTGAAGATATTGTAAACATACATAAAAAGATAACAGATATGATGGTGATGAATGTCACAATCCTAGAAATCAGAAAGACATTGGAATCACATAACAGCAGATTTGAACAGGAGAGGAAAGTATTAGTGATGTGGAAGACAGTAAATCTGAAATCACAGAGATAGTAGAACAGATAGATAAAAAAATAGAAAAAATCCAGCAGGGACTTAGGGATTTAACCGACAACACAAAATGGACAAACATACATGTTATACACATACCAGAGGGAGAAGAGAAGGGAAATGGAACAGAAGGAATGTTGAAGGAAATAGTGGCTGAAAAATTCCCAAACCTATTGAGGGAGATGGACACATATGGCCAGGAAGCACAGCTCACACTAAACTGTATAAATCCTAACAGGCCTATTCCAAGTCATATACTTGGCAAAATGTCCAATGCTCAAGACAAAGAGAAATTACTCAAGGCAGCAAGAGAAAAGAGAACCGTCACATATAAGGGAAACTCAACAGGTTTAATTGCTGATTGCTCATCTGAAACTATGGAGGCCAGAAGACAGTGGTATGATATAGTCAAGGTACTCAAAGAAAAAACCTGCCAGCCATGAATTCTCTATCCAGCAAAGCTGGCATTCAAAAATGATGGGGAATAACATTAAGAGCTGTAGAATAGGAGTTGCAGCTCCACCGAGATTCCAGGCACAGTAGGCACATGGGCAGGGCAAAGGTTCCAGTCTCTGGAAGTATACCTACAAACTCCAGCACAGCATGGAGGTTTGAATAGAAGGGCCTGATTGACCATGTTCAGGGAGGACTTATTTGAGTCCAACTCTGTCACACTAAGGAGCAAAGATTCCAAAGTAGATCCCACTGATAAGGCATCAATCTATGGAGCTATCTCCCCTGGCACATGGCACATGGGCTGTCCATGTGTCAGTTAGGCCTGTAACATCAGTGGAGCAGCAACTCCTACTCTACAGCTCATTGGACTCAACCAGGACAACTGGTGGGGAGATGATGATGGACAATAACTGTCCCAGGCAATGGAGAGTGTCTGCAGCTGCAGGCAGGATTATCTCATCCAATTCCCCATGGGAGGCAAGCCCCCCCTCTCAATTGGAGGCAGAGTGGACATCACCATCCCAGACTCCTCAGGATGGGGGGAAGAGCTATGGAATAGAGTGGACATGTATGCTACTACAGACATTTTGTGATTCAAGCAATGGAAGAAATTAAAAGAGTGAGGTGGAGCCAGTGGCCACTAGATTCTTTGGGGTTAGGGAGAGGGAAAAGCAGTTGTAATACAGGGCTTTTTCAGGACTTGGGTATTATCCTGAGTGACATTACAATGACAGATATAGGCCATTTTACATCAGCATATAATATGCAGAACTGTGTGGGAGAGAGTGCAGTCTACAATGTGAACTATGGTCCATGCTTAGTGGCAAAGCCCCAGGATGTGTATATCCATTGCAGGTGATGTGCCACACTAATGAAAGATGCTTATGTGGGAAGTTGTGGGAGGTGTGGGAGGTGGGGAACATGGTAATCCCTATAATCTTTGTGTAATATTTATGTAATCTAAGCATCTTTTAAAACATTTTTTAAAAATTTAAAAACAAAACAAAAAAATGATGGAGAGTCCAAAATAATAATGGATGAACAGAATTAAGAGAGTATACCAATAAGAAACCTGCTCTTCAACAAATAATAATGGAAATTCTACAGTTTGAAAGGAAAAAACAGGAGAGAGGGAGTTGGAGTAGAATGTAAGAACAAATAAAAAGTCAAAAATAGAAATAAAAACAACATATGGCATATATAAAAACAAAGAAAATATGGCTGATGTAAGAAATTCCTTGAGAGTAATAACACTGAGTTTTAATGGTTTAAACTGAACAGTCAAGAGACACAGATTGGCAGAATAGATAAAGAAATATGACCCATCTTTATATTGTCTACAAGAAACCCACATTAGACCCAGAGATTCAAGGAAGCTGAAAGTGAATGGCTGGAAAACAATTTTATAGTCAAACAACAATCGAAAATGAAGGGAGAAGCTATTCTAATATTGGAAAAATAGACTTTAAATGTAAAATTATTGTAAGAGTCATGATGGACACTCTATATTAGTAAAAGCTGTAATCTTTCAAGAAGAAAGAATATTAATAAACATTTATGCACCTAATCAGGGCACTTGAAAATACACGAGGTAAACATTGGAAAGACTAAGTGGAGACATAAATGCTTCTACAATTATAGTGGGGGACTTTAAAACATGATTATTACCATTAGATAGAACATCTCGACAGAGAATCAATAAAGAAACAAATACTCTGAATAATAAATTAGAGGCGCTGGACCTAATAGACATATAAAGAACACTACCTCCAAATACAACATAATATACATTCTTCATGAGTGCACATGGATCATATTCCAAAACAGCCCACCTGCTAGGCCATAGAATAACTCTCAATGAATTCAGAAAGACTGAGATTATAAAAAGAAATTTCTCTGACCACAATGGAATGAAATTGGAAATCACTAAGGGCCAGAGAACCAGATTAGGCACAGAGACATGGAAGTTAAACAATGCATGCTTAAAAAAATAGTAGGTCAAAGAGGATATCTCAAAACAATTCAGTAATTATGTTGAAATGAATGAAAATGACAACACAACATATCAAAACCTGAGATGCAGACAAAGCTGTACTGAGAGGGAAATTCATAGCCATAAATGAATATATCAAAAAAGAAGAAAGAAATAAAATTGAAGATCTAACTGCATACCTGGAGGATTTGGAGAAACAAAAACAAACTAACCAACTACAGAGGAAGTAGAAAGAAGGAGACAACAATGATTAGAGCAGAACTAAATGAAATAGAAAATAAGAAAGCTCTAGAGAAACTAATCAAAACCAAAAGCTTGTTCTTCAAGAAGATCAATAAAATTGTCAAACTCTGAGCCAGACTAAGAAAGAAAAATATAGACCAGATGCAAGTACACAAAATAAGAAATGAGGAAGGGGATATCACCACTGACAACACAGAAATAGAGTACCATAAGAGGATACTTTGAAACATTATATGCCAACAAGAATGATAATTTAGAGGGAACAGACAAATTCCTAGAAACTCACAAGTAGCCTACATTGACAAAAGAAGAAACTGATTAACTCAACTCTCCAATTACATTAAAGAGATATACTCAGTCATCAAGAAACTCCCAACTAAGAAGAGCCCAGGTACAGTCTGCTTCACAGGTGAATTCTACCAAACATTCCGGAAAGTGCTAACACACATTCTGCTTAAGCTTTTCCAAAAAATAGAAGTAGAAGGAACATTGCCTAACTCATTCTATGAGGCCAACATTACCCTAATACCAAATCCAAACAAAGATGCCACAAGAGAGGAATATAAGAGACCAATTTCACTAATGAAACTAGATGCTAAATTCCTCAACTAAATACTTGCTAATCGCATTCAACAACATACCAAAATAATTATACACCATGATTAAGTGGGTTCCATCTCGGGTATGCAAAGATATTTCAACACAAGAAAAACATGAATGTAATAAACCACATAAACAGATTGAAAGAAAAAATTACATGATCATCTTTATAGATTCAGAAAAAACATTCAACAAAATACAGCACTCTTTCCTGATAAAAAGACTGCAGAAGATAGGAATAGAAGGAAACTTTCTGAACATGATAAAGGGTATATATGAAAAACCCACAGCTAACATCATCTTCAATGCTGAAATCCTAAAAGCTTTCCCTCTAAGATGAGGAATGAGAAACGGATGCCCACTATTACCACTCCTTTTAACATTGTCTTAGAAGTACTTGCTCAATCACTGAGGCAAGGAATATATATAGAAGGCATCCAAATTGGAAAGGAAAAACTAAAATTTTCACTATTTGCAGATGACATGATACTATGCATAGAAAGCCCTGGGAAATCTACTACAAAGCTTCTAGAATTTATAATGTTGTTCAGTAAAATTGCGGGCTATAAGATCAATGCTCAAAAATCAGTAGCATTTCTGTACAGCAATAATGAGCAATCTGAGGAGGAAATCAAGAAAAAGTGCCATTTACAGTAGTAACTAAAATAATCAAATAACTAGGAATAAATTTATCTAAAGATGTAAAAGACTTATGTACAGAAATTTAAACAGCACTGTTAAAGGAAATGAAATAATACTTAAATAAATGGAAGCATATTCCCTGTTCATGTATAGGAAGACTAAACCTCATCAAGATATCTATCCTATCCAAACTAATCTACAGATTTAATGCAATCTCAAAAAAATCAACACATCGATTTTTGCTGTTTTGGAAAAACAAACTACAAAATTTATTTGGAAGGGTAAGAGGCCCCAAATCACCAAAGACATATTGAATAAGAAAATTGAACTTGGAGGTATCACACTACCTGATTTTAAAAGATACTACAAAGCTACAGTGGTCAAAACTGCATGGTATTGACATAAGGATAGACATACTGAACAATGGAAACAAATTGAGTGTTCCAATATACATCCTCGCACATACAGTCATCTGATATTCGACAAGGCCACCAAGCCCACTCAGTTGTGAGAATGGCATCTTCAATAAATGGTGCTTCGAGAACTGGATATCCATATCCAAAAGAATGAGAGAGGAATACCATCTCACACATTATACAAAAATCAATTCAAGATGGCTCAAAGATCTAAATATAAGAGCCAATACCATAAAGTCCTTGGAAGATAATGTAGGGAAGCATCTACAGGAACTGGTAATAGGAAATGGTTCCATGAACTTCACATACAAAGCATGAGCTGCAAAAGGAAAAATAGATAAATGGGATCTCCTCAAAATTAAAACTTCTGCACCTTAAAGGACATTATCAAAAACGTAAAAAGCACCCTACCCAATGGGAGAAAATATTTGGCAACCATATATCTGATAGGAGCCTAATATCCTACATATATAAAGAAATCCAACAGCTCAAAAATAAAGACTAACAACCCATTTAAAAAATGGGCAAGTGACCTGAAAAGACACTTCCCCAAGGCAGAAATACAAATGGCTAAAAAGCACATGAAAAGATGTTTGACATCGCTAGCTATTAAGGAAATGCAAATCAAAACTACAATGAGATAGCATCTTACACCCATTAGAATGGCAGCTATTAAATAAACAGCAGACCATAAGTGTTAGAGAGGTTGTGGATGAATGGGAACCCTCATCAATGGCTGGTGGGATTGTAGAATGGTCCAACCACTATGGAGGACAGTTTGGTGGTTCCTCAAAAAAATAACTGCAGAACTTTCATATGATCCAGCAATTCAACTGCTGGGTATAAGCCCTGAAGAACTGAAAGCAAAGACACGAACAGATATATGCACACCAATGTTCATACTGGTATTGTTCACTATTGCCAAAAGTTGGAATCAACCCAGGTGCTCATGAACAGATGAATGGATAAACAAAACATGGTACATACATATAATGGAATATTACTCACCTCTAAGAAGAAATAAAGTGCTAAGACAGGGGATAACATGGATGAATCTTTAAGACCTTATGTTGAGTGCAGCAAGCCAGGCAGTGAAGGATGAACAGTACATGAATTCACTGATATGAATTAAGGAAATTGAGTAGTCTCAAAGAGCTATTGTCTGTAAGATAGTTTTACAAGAAATAGAAAGAGAAGATAAGGTTGTGAGCAATCATCCATATGGATGCAATCAATGGTAGAGTGATAGAGTGTAGTTGTGTGTTGAAGGAATAGGACAGGAGGTTAGTGATATTATTGGGTTGGGTGGTGCAGGTTGACAGGTGGGTAGATTGGGATGGGTGGGTTAGAAGGTCCAGGATACTGGGAGGATAACTGGGATAGGGACCAGGTTAACACTTGGGATTAGTGGGTATGAGGTTGAAAGTATAGAGGTGGGAATGCTCTTATGGCAATATGACAAGGAAGGTCACTGGTTTAGGGTGTTGGATGGGGGGGCATTTGTGTCAGGGTGCACCTGGAGAAGGCTTCTAGGGACTGTGTGAGTCTTCATTGTGTCATAATGTGCTGTATCAGGGGTGGAGAGCCACATAATGTGTGGGAAGGAGTTGGACTCCCATCTTTGGGAGGACTGATATGTTCTGAAATAGGTGGGAGTCTCTCAAGAGCAAGGGTGGTTCCTAATAGGGGAAGACAAACCACTGTATGGAGACCTCTAGTTGCATATAACTCTGAATCTTCTCATCCAATGAGTCAAGCCAGTGAGGCATATTGGACCCCATGGGATTGGGTGGCTGAAATAGAATAGATCAAACAGGAGGTATTTAGTGGTCAGTGGAAATGTTCATTAGCACACAGTGATGGACATAGGACATTATAAATATCAATATTTATAAAACTGTATGCTCTAAAATGTAAACCATAATGTAATCCATTGACAAAGTTTACTAGCTATGTTTCACTATTTGTATATCAGTTATAATAATGCAACCATCCACATATAAAAAGTATTAATATGGGGGGGGCAAGGGGGAGGATGTTGGCTAAATGCGAGTCTCCTGTATTCTGTGTGGGATTTTGGTGTGACCTAAAACTTCTTTGAAAACAAAACGAAAAATAGTGAGACACTGGGGAATGAGACGGGAAAGTGCCATGGTACAGACTGGACATCAGATATTGCAGTGATGAAAGGAAAAAGGTCAAAAAAAATTTTATATATATTTTTCATTTTTTTAAATATCTCAATCTTTTAATTTTATTTTATTTTTAATTTTTAAAAAAGTTTTATGTATTTTATCTCTTACATTTAAACTTATCATTTTTATTTCATTTTCCTATTAATTGTATTCAGCTATTGTAATGGCTTCATCTTTGAAGAAGTTTTGGATCACAGTAGGGTTACAACAGGGTTGTGGGAGGATCATTATTGTGGGGTGTCAGGGATGGGGGATTCATGGGAGGAAGTTCACCTGAGCATAAATACAAGGTATATAAAATGTTCAAATGTTCACAGGGCATTTTCACAGTGGGTGGAGAATCACTCAATAAATGAAAGAATACTGAATTCCCATCCTGGAGAGCTCTGCCACATTCTCTAAGGGAGTAGCAACAGACTTCCAAGTGCAGGGGCAGTGACTGGTGAGGGAAGGAGGATTATTCACTGATGGGCCCTTGATATTGATGACTAACCTTATGAGTCTTTGCTCTTGAAATTGAAACTTAGCTTATTGTTATGGGGTGCCTAAAAGTTGCCTCCTGAGAGCCTCCTTGTTCCTCAAATGTGGCCTCTCTCTAATCCAAACTCAGCATATGAATGCATTGCCTTCCTCCCATTGTGGGACATGACTCCAGGGTATGAGCCTTCCTCACACTGAGGGATTGCTACCAAGCACCAACTGTCATTGCAACTGGAAAATGACCTTGAATAAAAGGGGGAAAAGGTAAAGACAAATGAGTTTATGTGGCTAAGAGACTTCAAAACATGTCAGGAGGTCCTCCCAGTGGTAATGCTTATGCACTTCTCAGTAGAATCTCATAGAATTCCAAAGTGGATATCACCCCAAATAGTGGGGCTCCTGAGGGCTCTGGAGACACCCAGGTCCTATGTCAGGGTGGGTAGCTCCAGAGTTTGGTGCATTGCTGTTGGTGCCTAGTTTGGAGTTTGTGCTCCTGAGAGTGACATACTTGGACTCAACTATGTCTTCCTTGCACATGGCTCATCTGTCCCTTCTATTAACCTATACTTGGTGCTGGAGTTTGTAGGTGTACATCGAGAGATGTGGGTCTTTCAGCTATCTATGTGCCAGCTGGGCCCAGACCCTTGGTGGAGAAGCAATTCCTACTCTACAGCTCATTGGACTCACCCAGCACAACTGGCAGGGTGATGATGATGGACAACGGCAATCCCAGGAAATGGAGAGAGACTTCACCTGTAAGCAGAAATATCCCATTCATCTTCCCCACAGGATATAGTCCCCTCTCAATTGGAGGTGGAATGGACATCACCATCCCAGTATCCTCAGGATGGGGCGAAGAGCTATGGACTAGAGTGGACTTACTGGTATTCTACTATAGATATATTGCGATTCAAGCAATGGAAGAAATTACAACATTAATGTGCAGCCAGTGGCCACTGGAGGCTCTGGGAGCAAGGAGCAGGAATAGCAGTTGTGATACAGGAGCTTTTTTGGGACTTGGAAATTGTCCTGAGTGACATTGCAACAACAGATATAGGCCATTTTATATCATCATATAACATGCAGAACTCTGTGGGAGAGAGTGCGGTCTACAATGTGAACTGTGGCCCATGCTTAACGACAAAGCCCCAGGATGTGTTTATCAATTACAATTAATGTGCCACACTAAAAAAGTATGTTTACTTGCTTGGTTGTGGGAGGTGTGGGAGGTGTGGTGTATGGGAATCCCTATATATTTTTTTATAACATTTATACAGCCTAAGTATCTTTTTTAAAAATATATTAAAAATTAAAAAGAAAATAGCAGCTTTTCTGGTTACTTTGTAAATGGGCCAGAGTAGCACACCCAAATAAGATTATATCGTCTCCAATATCTGAAGAGGCCAACTAAAAATTGTGCCTCTGTTTGGTCACCGGAGGTGTGAAATGAAACAGATTATCTTTCACTCTTAGAAGGGATATCTCAACATGCCCCAAACCACTGCACACCTAGACATTTCACTGAGCTGAAATGTCCCTGCATTTTTGTTGAATTTATCTCCTATCCTCTATCAGGCAAATGCCTTACTAATATGACAAGAGTTGTTGCTACTTCTTGCTCACTAGTTCCAATCAACATGAAATCTTCAATATAATGGACCAGTGTGATGTCTTGTGTGAGAGATGATCACAGTCCTTGCAGACAATATAATAACATAGGGCTGGATAGTTGATATACCCCTGCAGTAGTACAGTGAAGGTATATTCCTGGCCTTGCCAGCTAAAACCAAACTCTTTCTGGTGGTCCTTACTAATGGCAATTGAGAAACCAAGACAGCCAACCCAGATAACAAATCAAGCCCCTACTTCATTACCTTTGACCAGTAACAAACAAAGCCCACCTGCCCTAAACATGCTCCAAAAGGGCAGACAAACTCTTGTCTAATCAATAGGAATCAAACTATATTCCTATGTCTATAAAAATTGTTTGCCCTTTCTAGAACCCCAAAGCTACTTCTGTTCTGGCCTCCTTCATTTCAACAAATTTTGGTTTCCAGAATCAAATGCTGCAATTTCTAATCTCAACTCTGGACTTGTCTTTCGCAGTCTTATCATTCATGTTTCTGCCATCCCACAATTGTCTTTGTGATTGGACTATGTGCTCACGGTCCATAAGTGTAGACACAGAAGAACCACATGGTCACTGTATTTGGGATATACCCATTCAGCCATGAACATAAACCTTGGTGGTGCTGGTGGGAGACCAGGTATATGTACTGGCCAGTGGGTATGAGAGTGACTGGCTGGGACCTCACACAGCAGTGAATGATGGGGATTGGGGACCATGTCCTCACTGAGCAATAGTGAAGTGTTCTTGGTGGGAGCTGCTCTAACATTGCCTGTTAGCAGCTAGAAAATGAGAGAGATGGTAAGGGCTCAGGTCATGACAAGCCTCCAGTGAGGATGGAGTGGCAGGTCACCTGCTGGGTGCATGCCCTCTAGTTCCCCTGAGGCAGCTGCTTCCTGCCCAGGCAAGGAGGGTCCTGAGCATGCCTGGGTCTCCCCCATGACCTGTTTTCATGCCTTAGAATTATGGCCTTCCTTGACCATTGTGGCCTGCAGCCACAGTGATTGGGACAGTTTTCACCTGGAGGGAGCTGAGTCCAAGGATGTGGTCTGTGATTGTCAAAGCCACCTCTGCTTCCTCTGCACTGTTACTCAACACACCTCAGCTGCTCATGAAGCATCATGTGTCTTTCTCTTCTATTGCTGCTTCTGTGACCTGCACTTAGCATAAGGAAGGACTTTCATTCTGAGCCCTGTTTCTGAGAAAAAGTTTGTGATCTGCAGGCAACTGGGCAAATCTCTTGGTACCCAAACAAATTTACATTTTACAAAGATTCTAGGTAACTTTGCTTGGAGAAGTTTTTAGCACTAGGAAACCAATGTGCTGCTTTCCCCAGGGCATTATGAAAAAGAAAGCAGAGGGTCCTTGGGGAGACTGAGCAGCAGGGGTATGGGGAGGACACCTTGCCAAGCTGCTAGTCCATTAAAAAGTTGGGTGACTCTGGCTCATTAGTCAGCAATGATACATGGAGCAGGAAGTGGATCCAGAGGCCTGGGAGGAATATCACTGATGCCCCAGGCTTGGCTTACTGTAGAGCTTTCTAAAGTCAATTAAAAATGTTGTGAAATTCACCAAGGGCCTCAGCTGAAAGAATCAATTAATTTCAGTAAGTATTAAGTCTCTTGAGGCCTGGGAAGTCTGTAGCTGGAGGCAAAAGTCATAGAGAGAGTGTTAATAGTGAATCTCAGGAGCTGGTGCTACCTCATTGTAAAATTAGACTCAGAGGATGGGGCTGAGGCAGATAAGGCATTTCAAGTTTTTCCAGCCTCAGCAGCTGCCTGATTTCCTGGTCTTTGTGGCATTTCCCTTTAAAGAACTTGCTGCATTGCTCATTCAGGGAAGGGTCTTCAGCTTCACTAGAGAACACTTTGAAATCTGCTTATTTTTGTTACATAGCTAAGACATTAAACACCCACATGCCCCACATCAAGACCAGGGTGTCAGTCTTCCCTCTGCCCAAGAGGGTCCAGCCTACCACCGGAACACATTCAAGTCTCCTCTAGAGCTGCCTGGACTTTCTCTGCCTCTGACCTTAACCCTCATTTTTGGTGCCTCAATTTTCAGTCATTTCTGCATTCACCCACTATCTAGACTTTAAGGGATTAGATTATTTTTTTGTTGTGTAGATTTTTTTGAAGCATAGGACACATATAGAAAGGGCCCAAATCATTGACTATATAATTTGATGAATTTTCAGGAACTGAAAACACCCTGATCAAGAAGCAGACACCACCAGAACCCCAGAAGCCCCCGATGCTCCTTCCACCCACAACACCAGGCCCTCACCACAATCTCCACCACCTAACACCAGATAGAATTTTGCCTGCTTTTATCTTCATATAAATGGAATCCCACAGCATGTACCCATTTTTAGGCCAGTAAAAATAATTTATTGATAAATGGAAAGAACAGAGATTGCTGAGAAATGGGAAAGACAGAAATACACACCAAGTCTTGGTGCAGGCTCCTCTAGGTGAGCTCTGCCTTGTGTGGTTACTTTTTAAACTATTAATTATTCCTCCCTTTTGTTAATGCTAAGGGGTGGGCCCCAGCTGTTACTGCTTATCCCACCAATGGTGGAGCAATGGTGAGGCCTGTTTTGAATATCTGGAGCCAAGGGGAGGTCCCAGAAAGAGAAACGGGGACCTCAAGTTTAAACTCAAGGTCTCAGCAAGGTCTTGCAGCCATGTTGTCTGTCAGCCATATTGTCTGATGGCCATTTTGTGGCTCATTTTCTCCTCCTTTCCTTGGCTAATCTGCCTCAGCTCCCCCCTTAGAGAGTCCATGTCCTTATTCTCAAGGGGGTGCTGAGGGGCAATGATCATTCTTTTATAGTTACTCCCTGCTGATTAGGGCAGTAGTCCCTGCCTGAGAGGGCATAAACCTCTCTGTCTATTCTATTGAGGCTGAAGGAAAATGCACTTGACACTGTGTTTGGAACTGGTTGAAATCCCTGTGAGATTATCTTGTTTTGGAAGGTATTGATTCTTGAAGAAATAAATTTAGAATATTGAAAGTCCATGGCCCCACTAAAAGGAAAAAGAAGATGGTGGTAAGTGGACCCAAAAAGGGGGCCAGCTATGACATACTAGACCATGAGAGTGAGAAACACCAGGTGCCTTCAGAGGCTGCATCCCCCTGAAGTTGATGGGCTTCATCTTGTAGGTTTCAAATGTTGCCTAGGACTATTCCAGATCGATTTATATAAAAACAGCAGTTTTTTCTTGAGAAATAGGCATGTCGAACCCCCCTGACCCATCTGCTCTTAGCATGTTTAGGGCTCTTCAATTTTGCAGTACCACAGCAGAAAGAAAGTCCATTTGCTGTCTAAGAGCTTCTAAGGCAAGGCTAGTTTCTTCTAGGCAGTTAGATTTAGGAAAATATTTTTAATAAATAATGGGGTTTGGTAAAAATTGCCAACCCCAGGTTTCTATAGTGGTGATTATGTTTAATAGAGATAAGAGGGGGATGGAAAGAGGCATGTCCCTTTTAGTTATTGTATAGGGAGAAACTACAAGAAATCAAAACAGACAAGATTTCTTAAAAGGTGTCTGGCTTGCCTTTCCCTTAGCAATAGGTGTTTGGGTTAGAGTAACAGGGAACAGCTGGATTTGACACAGACACTACTTAACTTTGTTTCTTGAAAAGGTATTTCAGGCCACCTACGACTGGCACTAGTACATCTGATCAGGTGCTTCTGGTGAGCTGCCACTTCCTTGGGCAGGTAGCTTCACTAAGGGAAAGTGCACCCAGCTGGCAATTCCTTTAACTTTAACAGCTGTGGGAGTGATCAGATGCACAGAGTAAGGTCTATTCCATTTTGGCTCTAATTGAGAGTGATGCCTGTTCTCCTGCCAGGTTTTGTTAAGAAACTGGTTTCCAGGTCCTGGGTAAGGAAAGACCATCTTGAAAGGGCTAAGCTGAAGTGAGTCCTAGCCACCTCATTTGCTGTTTCCCTTCTGATGGAAAAATGCTTAGCCCTGGCAGGATGACATATGGGTCTGCCAGTCCTCTCCAAGGTATGAGTGGGACAGGTTTTGGAATAAGGCCTGGTAGGGAGACCTGGGTTAAGCATGTTCATTAGCTACTTAGAAAATTAAGTTTTCCAGGGCATTTAACATGTTTAATATCCCTTTGCATATGATTTAGAATAGAAAAGATATCATCATAATCAACAGGCATATGGGTACAGTACTTAACACTAATCAATGCACCAAGCAATGCATAAATTTCTCTTTGAGCTTCAATGAATAGTTTTAAGCTCCAGGTTTGAAATACCATACATCTTATCTCTCCAGGGGAGCAGACATAAGGCCAACTGTGTTTAAGTTCTACTTACATTACTTTGGTAATCACTGCTTCACTTGGTATGCTCTTCACATGCTGAAGCACCATTGACCCTAGAAAGAGGATTGGAAGGTAGGATCCAGCATTCCACCAGCCTGATGCATAGCACCCTTCAGCAATATGAAACAGTGGAGGCAATATCCATTGTGCATGTGGCCATATTGAGACATCACTGACTGCTGCAGGAGTTTGAAACTGCATTGTAATCTCCATCCACTTCAGGAGAATAACCAGAGATGTAGTAGATACCTTTATTGTTTTAGGGGTCAGTGACCAACCTAGGCAATAACTCAAATGGAAAGGCAAAATGTAGTTTATTGAAGGCTGCATTGGAATGTATAAGAGAATTTTATAATGTTTAAGTCTATCTATTTTGATTTTTATACCCTTTCTAAACACTTCCAATGCAGTTTAAAACATATCAAATAAAGTTAACTATTTTAGTGCTTGGCTTTTTACTTCTACACCTTTACCATGATGATGTTAATTACACAGGTACTTTACTTTGGCAGTACAGGAAAAATTACTTTCTCAATTACTTTATGAAAACTGAATATTCCCAATGGAATGAAGATTATCTTTCAATACCACCACTTTAATATGGAAATTGAGGTGGCCCCTGACAGGTTTCCCTGTTATGAAGTTACTTTTTATATTAATTTCAATTTACGTTTCTAGTTTATAATGGCTTCTTGGAATTAGCCACTTAAATGCTGCAGTTTAAAAGATGCTTTTACAAATGTCTTATAATTAATTCTAACTACATATACTAGTTACCTTACATTAAATTAAGCTTATTAAATTACAGTTAGTAACAAATGAAATATACTCTATTCACTTAAGAGAGGGCAGACCTACATTTACTTCTTTTTTTTTTTCTTTTTATTTATTTATTTTTTTTATTTGTAAAATGATATATAATACATATGCATATATGTGCATTTGTTTACATAAATATTATTTGTTATATATATATGTATACATTTTATAAAGGTGCCTAGGTTACCCAAATATTACTAAGAAACTACAGGGATTCCCATGCTCCCCGCCACCCACACCCCCAACACCACCCCACACAACCATTCCCCATCCACGTGGTACTACACCCACAATGGATATACACATCCTGGGGCCTTGCCACCGAGCATAGACCACAGTTCACATCACAGTTCACATCACAGTTCACATCACATGATATCACACATCATGTGATATCACACATCACATCACATGATATCACACATCACATATCACATGATATCACATCACAGTTCACATCACATGATACATTTACTTCTTTAGCTTAAGTTCACTAAACATGAACTTTAAATTTTCATCATTTTAAAGATTTAATACATCTAATGTTAATTTATTTACTTGGTATTCTATAAACCAGGAAGATAATATTAAACTAAATAAAATTGAAACCATTATAGTTTATGAAAGGAATGTCATTTTTCCTTCCTTTACAGGAGGCTTAAAAGCTCTTTTCTTTAATAAAATTCTAAAACTGTGAATAATCTTAAAAGCATAATGACTGCAAAGTTCTGGAATATTTTACACTTGCTTAATTTGTTTTAATTATAATTTAGAAAAGATCTTTCCACAGCTTTCAAGGACTTTTCCTTTACTTACTGAAATTTGGTAATAGAATTATTAACCACACTTATTGTAAGGCTGTTAAAAGGTTTAAATTGGGGAATTACAGGACAACCTATGATTTTTAATTCCCAGCCTAGAAGAGTTTTAATCTGTCACACCTAGCCCCTCCCTCAGAACTCTTGCAAAGAGAAGGTCCTGGGGCCTGAGTAGGTCAAAGAGCTTAGGGAAATCGTTCTCCCTTTCCCCATAGCTTGTATATTCATATTTCTATAGGACCTTTCCATCCTGCTCTGCTTAATTTGGGCTATGGGAATACTTATTCACATGTAAAACCACATATTGGTTTTACATTTTTTAAAAATTTATTGAAATATATCACTCATACCTGAACATACATAAACAATAAGTGTATAGCAATAGTTGTGATGTTACAAAACAAATATACTTAACATCATACAGGGCTTTCATTTCTCACCCTTCCACCAATACCTTGCATTTTAAACTAATGATTAAAGAGCATCCTCAAAATATTACTACTAACCAAAGTATTTTCCCCCAACCCACCCTATTATTATTATTATTATATCATTTTTACATGAACATACATAAACAATAACTGTATAGTAAAAGTTGTTAACTTACAAAGCAAATATTCATAACATCATATGGGGGGGGGTCCTATACATCAGTGCTCTACAAGCACCTTGCATTGTTATGAGACATTTGTTACAAGTTATGAAAGAATATTGTCGAACTCTTATTTCTAATTATAATCCTTATCTTACATTTGGTATATTTTCCCCCAACCCACTCTATTATTATTTTTAAAATATACGTTTATGACATAAGTTGTAAACTTACAAAACAATCATGCACATGTGCAGAATTCCCAAACAACACCCCTCTATCAACACACCACACTGTGGTGGAAAACTTGTTATAGATTATGAGATAATATAATCTGATTATTACCGGGTCCATAGCATACATTTGGCACACATTTTCCTTACTCCCCCATTATCAACACAGTACATCTTTGGCATAGATGCAAGAATATTACATTATTACTGGTTTTGAACTTTGAATAGATCTCTCTCAACAATTTTCATTTGTTAATTTGATATTTCTATCCTGAAGTATGAAGATATTCACTGAGCAAATAGATAGAAACTAATACAGTTAGATACAAAAACACAACCACTAAATTTACTTAAAACTTATTCTTTTACAAAATAATTTTAACTGTAAAATAATATTCAAAAGATTTATTTGAAGGTTGTTTTTAATCTGCTTTACACTGTGACCATGCAATTTTGCATAAGAATTTCATTCCTTTTAATTATTGGTTTATAACCCAAAATGTCCCAAATGGTTTAAAATACAGTTTACATTTTCCTTTACTTCAGAGATTTGCTTATATCCCATTTTGACTTTGGCAGAGCTTGGAAGAGCAATACTAATTCTAGTGTATGCTTACAGAGGTCATTGAAGCCTCAGGGAAACTGGTTTCTCTCATGGATTGATGCTTGAAGGAATCCCAATATTCAGAGGTGTGAGGTCCACCTCCCAGTCCTTAGAGATAACAGGACACTGGCAGTCACTGGACTGGAAGAGTGGATGTTCAACCCTGAGCACTGAGAATTCTACCAGGCAAAAATTTAGTCTACACCTGGAGCCATGAGAGAAAGTAGGGTCATTAATACCAGTGCAAGGACAGGAGACAGGGGTGTAACAAGTTTGCTTTCCACTGAGTCATAGGAGGCAGATGCTGTCAGGTAATAACCATAAGCAAAGGCAAGTGGTGAGAATAGACTTGAAGTAACCATAAACAAAGGCAAACTTAGTTTATAATTATTATCACAATAATTGGAATTTAAGGGCTAGGTGAAGCTAGTTACAAAACAACCATAATCAAAGGTAAGTTTAAGATTACCATTACAATAGCTGAATCCTAGGCTGCATCCACCCTGTTATAATAATTTCAGTTTCTATCCCTCTGCTGTTTTATAGTATAAAGGCATCTTTATAATGATCTTAACTCTTAGTTACAGTTTCTAGTGAGTTTTCACTTAAAAACAATTTGAGCACTTCTGCTCATTAAGCAA
>JAQZBX010029403.1:0-27318 GCA_029593785.1 Cabassous unicinctus | reverse complement strand
TTTAGATTTATTTATTTTATTTATTTATCCCCCCCTTGCTGCTTGTGTTGCTGTGTCCATTCGCTGCGTGTCTTCTCTGTGTCTGCTTATCTCCCCCTTGCTGTGAGGTCTTGCTGCATCAGCCCACGGCGCCGCGCGAGCCGGCCTGCTCTCACAAGGAGGCGCCGGGAAGCGAACCCGGGGCCTCTCATATGGTAAATGGGGGCTCTATCCACTGAGCCACACCCGCTTCCTGCCGTGAGGTTGCTGCATCAGCCCACCGCACCGCTCAGGCCGGCGTGCCCTCACAAGGAGGCCTCGGGACGCGAACCCGGGCCTCCCATATGGTAAACGGGGGCTCTATCCACTGAGCCACACCCGCTTCCCAACCCTGAAGTATTTCTGAAATTGAGCTTGTCCAGGCTGAAAAGGTCGCCCTCTTCCTCCAGCCTCTTGGTCCTCGCTGCAGGCATCCGTGCTGTCCCCGAAACATCCTCCAGCCCCACCCGAAGGTCACTGCTGGGGAGCTCGCCCAGGAGCATGTCTGCCAGCGTCTAAAAACAAGCTTTACTTGGAACGTCTGCTGTCTGGTGTACAAGCGTTAGCTGAAGTGTGCCGGGACGACTGTGGTGAATGCAGCTTGCAGCTCGTGGCCATCTTGGGCGCCACAGACCTTGATGCCAAGATTCAGGAGATGATGGACTCGCTGGCAGCCGGGGCCTCTTCCGAATCACATGGGTCTACTGACGGAGTGGCAGATGCCCTGGCACGGCTACGGGACCATCCACTTGGCAGAGCTCACGCAGGTCAGCGTGGTGGTCACACAGGCAGGTCCTGCCTTGGGAGGAGCCCTTCAGTACCTGACCTCACACTCAGGCCTGTCTTCAGCCAACCACAGACCCTCAGATGCGCCTGAAGCTTTTCCCCATCTTCTCAAAGGTGTTGCTGAAGGCCAAGGACAACGTTGACTTTCAATGGCAGTTTCAAAGCTACCTCAAGACAGTGATAAAGGACCTGCTGGCCCCTAACCTGCAGCAGCACGCGGGGTGGACCTCTGCAGCCACCCGCAAGGTTGCTGTGTCCTGCCTCTGGACGCTCATCAACAGCGAGACCCTGTCGGCCTAGAAGAGGATTCTGGAAGAGGATTCTCAAATTACACGACTAATGTCACGCTGTATAGTTAACATCTTTTTAAAGATCTCTCTTGGTGTGATCGATCCAGATAAATTCATCAAGATGTATCCCAAAACCTTAATACGTCTAGACGATGCTTCTAATGAAGTGAGGGTAGCAGCCACCACAGCCTTAATCACCTGGCTGAGGTGTGTCAGAGATAGAAGTGGAACATCTGCCTATGAAAGTGATATTGAGTACCTGTACAAAGAGCTCCTGGTCTACCTCGATGATACTGAGCCTGCTGTCCAGGATGCAGGTTTAGAGGTCCTCCAGGAGGGCAGCATCCCGTTCCCCGACCTCCTGGTGATGGAGGCGGAGGCCGTGATCCACCAGCACTGCTCTCCAGCCCATTGCAAGTGACTCCCACAGCACCCGCGGACTGTGGTGGCTGCCCGCTGACAGCCCTGGGGCAGCATGACTGCCTGGCATCGGCCTCACCTGGGCTGGACTCTGCAACCTTGTCCTTGGAACCTGTCAACAGGAGCCTTTTGTCTGCAGCCACAAGCAAGACTGAAGTCAGAAGGCACTGTCCCCAAGAGCACACCCATGTTCTCCCAGCTTTCTGAGGCCGCAGGTTGGCAAAGAACATTTGCCGAGTGGTCGCCGAGTGGTGCTGTACCTTCACACCTTAGGCAGTTTGTTGAGATCGGAGACCAGAACTGAATGGCAGCTACTCCTGCTGGCTCGGGAGGGCTGCCTCTATCCTGCTCAGGAACCTCCCTGGAAGTTCTTGTCTATTGGGGAAAAAAGCCAAAGTAAATGAAGAAGTATTTTGTTGTTCTTAGTATCTCAGTGAACAGACTAAAGGGAACCTGAAATCTTAAGAACTGTCATTGATGAAAAAATTTTTTTTCCCATTTTAAAAATACTGGCATCTAAAGTGTTTTATGAATATATAAGGATACTAATTTTTTTTTTAAGGTAGTAGTGCCAACAGTGTTGAACATAGAATATTTAATCATTTAATTTTGGTTTGTCTCTTACAACTAGCAGTAAAGTATTTTATTCTCTGGCCCTTTCAACACCCAAGTGCCTAAAAGACTTGGTTTCAAGTGGCATTGTTTCCATATGCCAGTATTTGTGGTGACACAAGGAAAAAGATGCTGTGTGTATTCTCCAAAAATCAAATATTAACATTTATGCTTTGGTGTTTGAAAACTTGATAAAAAATATTTATAATTAAAAAAAAACTAGTTCTTTCCGCCATCTTGGAGCCTGTGGAGGCCTGCTGGGAACAGGACTTCTAAAACGGCAAATATGTCTGGAAGGCTGTGGTCCAAAGCCACTTTTGCTGGCTATAAGCGGGGCCTCCGGAACCAGAGGGAGCACACAGCCCTTCTTAAAATTGAAGGCGTTTATGCCCGAGATGAAACTGAATTCTATTTGGGCAAGAGATGTGCTTATGTGTACAAAGCAAAAAACAACACAGTGACTCCTGGTGGCAAACCTAACAAAACCAGAGTAATCTGGGGAAAGGTAACTCGTGCCCATGGAAATAGTGGCATGGTTCGTGCCAAATTCCGAAGCAACCTTCCAGCTAAGGCCATTGGACACCGAATCCGTGTGATGCTGTACCCCTCAAGGATTTAAACTTATTGAAAAGTAAATAAATAAAATTGTGGATTAAAAAAAAACAAAAACAAAAACAAAACAAAACAAAACAAAAAAACAAAAAAACTAGTGGTTGTGGCTCAAGTGGTTGGGCTCCCGTCTACCATATGGGAGCCCCTAGGTTTGGTTCCCAGGGCCTCCTGGTGAGGGCAAGCTGTACCACGCCCACAGAGAGCAAGAGCTGATGGCCCGTGCCTGCGCCCGCGGAGAGCTGATGGCCTGTGCCCATGGATAGCTGGCCCAGCAAGATGACACAACAAAGGGAGACAAGCAGACACAGGAGAAACATGCAGCGAATGGACACAGAAAGCAGACAGCGAGCACAAGTGGCCGGGGGGTGGGGGGTGGGATAAATAAATAAATAAAATAAATCTTAAAAAACAACTAGGGAGGCGGATGTGGCTCAAGCATTTGGGTGCCTGCCTACCATATGGGAAGTCCTGAGTTCAGTTCCGAGTGCCTCCTTAAGAAGACGAGCAAGGGGGGCAGATGTGGCTCAAATGGTTGGGCATCTGTCTCCCATATGGAAGGACCTGGGTTCCATCCCCAGGACCTCCTGGTAAAAAAATAAAGAAAAATATAGAAGGTGTGTGGGCCAACAGGCCCTGTGAGCAGGTGCGCCGCCAGGCTTCGTGTGCGGGTGTGCTATCAGGTCCCGTGCGTGGGTGCGCCATCAGGCCCTGTGAGCGGGTGCACCGCCAGGCCCCATGTGCAGGTGAGCCCCCCAGGCCCCATGTGTGGGTGTGCCATCAGGCCCTGGGAGCGGGTGCACTGTCAGGCCCTGCCAAGCCATGCAGCAAGATGATGACATAACAGGAGAGTGACACAAGGGAGAGCCAAGACAAGTCAAGCCGAAAAACCAGGAACTAAGGTGGCGCAGGTGGTAGGACGCCTCTCCCACATCAGAGGTTCCCAGGATCAAATCCCGGCGAAGACAGGAGGAGAAGGTGAGAAGAGAGGGCAGGAAACAGACACAGAGAATTGCCCAGCGAATGGACACAAAAATAGCAAAAATGGGGTAAAAATGGATAAAAGTAAGTAAATAAATAAATCTTAAAAAAAAAAAAAAGAAGACAAGCAAGACAGTGAACTGATGCGACAGGCTGGCAGGTTGAGCTGACGCAACAAGATGACTCAACAAAGAGACACAACAAGCGGGAGTGGAGGTGGCAAGCCATTGGGTGCCTCGGTGCCTCCCTCCCACATGGGAGATCCCGGGTTCAGGTCCTGGTGCCTCCTAAAAAAAAAGAAGCCGAGCACACAACAAGCAGGCACAGAGAGCAGACAGCAAGTGCAAACAACGAGGGGGGCAGAAATAAATAAATAAATCTTTAAAAAAAACCCTATAAACTTGCAACCTAAGAAATCTCCGTTGTAAAAGCCAATCCATTTCTGTTATATTGCATTTTGACAGCCTTGGGGACTAAAATAGGGTGGGACCAGTAAGGGTGCCACGAGGTCTTTCTGCTTTTAAATAGCCTTTTTTCTTAATTGGTGCATGTCTTATTACTGTAATCCTTTAACTGTTTTCTGGAGCTTTTGGAAAAATGTTTCTGCCAGTTCTTGCTGGTTGTTAAAGCTTGTGGGGAAACAGAGCCCTGGAGTGTCTCACTCTGCCATCTTCAGGGGCAACCTATGAAGGAAGAGGGCCACCTTTTCAGCATTGAGAAGATCAATATCAGAAATATGCAACCTACCTAACATATTCACAGATCCTGGGGATTAGGATATGGGCATCTTTTTTTTTTTTTTAAAAGATTTATTTATTTTATTTATTTATCCCCCCCCCCTTGCTGCTTGTGCTTTTGTGTCCATTCGCTGGGTGTCTTCTCCGTGTCTGCTTATCTCCCCCTTGCTGTGAGGTCTTGCCTGCATCAGCCCACGGTGCTGGGCAAGCCGGCCTGCCCTCACAAGGAGGCGCCAGGAAGCGAACCCCGGGCCTCTCATATGGTAAATGGGTGCTGTATCCACTGAGCCACACCTGCTTCCCGGATATGGGCATAGTTGAAGATGCCATTATCCTGCTACCTTATAATCTTCTTTCAGGAAGACACAGACAATAAGTACATCAATTAATAGTTAAATGATTTCATTCTAAGTGCTATGAAGACAACAAAACTGAGTGATGCATTAGAGATAGATGGTATATGTTTTCGGCAGTTTGTGACAATACAAAGGAAGTGATGTGCCTTCTCAGTGTAGCCTCTCCGGGCTACATGATGTCACTATCTTATACCTAGTCATAACCTTCATCAATAGACTCTATTTTCCGCTTTGTAATTACTAAGTATTTTAGGGGAGATACTTTGAGACTATGCAGATATCCTGTTTCTGCTTAAACTTTTGATTACTAATTTTAGCATAGTGGATTTTGGAGAGAGCGGACTTCTACTTTCCCAGTCTGAGCTAAATTTTACTGTCTCAAGGAACAAAAAAGTCAACGTTATTGTAGAGGGAGAGTGGTATCCACAAGCAGAGGAGCAGGCGTGGACCTGTTTCCGTAAAAATTAGAATTGAAGGCTTGTAATAAAAACACCAGGGCAAATAGAAGGGTTGCCGCATGGGTCTCTGGGAAGGCCTCTACTGTTCAGGCGCCCGGCGGGTAACCCGGTTGCCATGGGGACGGGGTCCTTGCTCCCTGGGCGCCGCCATCTTGTGGCGCTAGCCTGGGCCCAATGAGCGGATGCACGGTGGCGGGAGGCGGGACGGCGGCAACGCTGGGTCCGGCCTGCCGCTCAGCTCGGTCCGGGTCATGGAGGCGCCCACCGTCCGCCTGCTCCTGCTCCTGCTGCTCGGGGCCTGGACCCCAGTGCCGGGCCGCGCCTCCTCGGAGGCAGCGCTGCTGATCAACGAGGACGTGAAGCGCACGGTGGACCTGAGCAGCCACCTGGCCAAGGTGACGGCTGAGGTGGTCCTGGCGCACCCGAGCGTCGGCTCCACGTCCCGAGCGACCTCCTTTCTGCTCGCCCTGGAGCCGGAGCTCGAAGCCCGGCTTGCGCACCTCGGCGTGCAGGTGAGTGCGGACGGTTCTCCACCGCGGGGCCTACCCCCGGCGCCGTGCGCTTCTCAGATCCGCAAGCCGCGCCTCTCTCGACCTCGCGGGAAATGGGGGCGGCGGGGCGGGGAGGTCGCTTTGCCGCGGCCCGCGCTCGGTCCCGCCGCCCTTCTAGGACACGTCAGCATAAGCTCTACCGCCGGGCCGCAGCTCACGTGGGCAGCTTCCTGGCACCCGCGGCCCACCACCAGCCGCGGACTCTCCTCTGAGCTCGCCCCCTACCTGGGCGGCTCTCCAGGCCCCGCTCGAATGACCTCGGGCCAAGCAAATGCATCTCTCGGGACTTCAGATTTCCTCGTCTGTAGAACGAAAATAACAGCCCACTCAGCGAAATACCTTCCAGGGAGCCAGCGTGGCCTCAACTTTCCCAACATTTCTCACGACCTATCGCAGTAGCCCAAATGGTGGGCGAATAAATGAATGAGACTGCATTCCATTCCCTTAATTCAGTATCCGGCGCGTTATAGATACTTCTTTCTAGATGTCGTACAATGTACAGTGTAGCAGGTTGTTTAGTGCTTTCAAGTTTGTAAACATTTGAAACCCTTGTTAAAATCACGCACCGCTAAGGTTGCTAATGAATGCTTTTTTATGTTTATCCCTCTTTTTAAAATTAGTTTTTAAAATCTTACAAGTAAACACACGCTCCTGTACAGAAAGGTAAAGTCCAATTCTCTCCCTTCCTCTAACTCTTCTCATTCTTACATCTCAGCAATAAATGGCCGGTAAGTTTGGTGTATATATACTTGCCAGGCTTTTCAGGAAAAAGTGAATACTTTTACAACTTGCAAGGAAAGAAGAGATTAGTTTTGGGAATGGAGGGAATATACATACACAGAGGTTTGCTTTTTTATTGCTGTTTTCATTAATACCTTCATTAAATGATTACCCAGTTATTTATTGGAGAGGAATAGTCATTACATTGTTGTTTTTCTTTTAAGCACACCATGCTCTATTACCGAATCTGGAGCTATAAAGCTGGGTTTATATACATTATATTTCTCAAATGACTCCTATTTCCTTTCATGCCTTGCCCATCCTGAAACGCTCAGTTTTACTCAAAGGTTTGTGGAAAGAGGGCTCAAAACTTCATTTACATTTGTGCTGCCACCTTTAGAATGTTTGGAATGTTAAATCCTATTTTATAAAAAAACTCAATCCTGGTTTAACAAGGTCATCACAGGATAACTAGACCACAGCGGAAGCTAGTTAGCCTACCATCTTGTGGGAGAATGATTACAAGCCCCGTCCCTCTGCTTACTTCTTATTGAGAATCGATTTCGTATCTGGTATTGTGCTGGGTTATTTTATGCACATTCTCATTTAACCCTCACAACAACCCTTGGAGGTATAGATGTTATTCTTACACTGCAAGTGAGGAGGCTGTAGTCCCGGAGGTAAAGTGAATTAACTTCCTTCATAAAATCTTAAAGGGTGGAGAGGGACAGAGTAGGGTTTGAATTTAGCTTAGTTTGTTTCAGACTTTTTCTTCAGTGTACCAGATGTCTCCTTCTGACCTAGATGGCAGTGAGGTTGGGTGAAGATGGGGGTCTTATGTAACAGATCCACAGTTTCACCATCAGATTTATTCAAAATCATTAATGTCCATTCTGTTGTCAGAGAGGAATTACTGGCTATACATGCTACTTTATACCCTTACTCACATGGGAAACATAACTGGACAATAAACTTAACAAAGGATTTATATTTTCCAACAGTTGGTTTGGAAACATTGGTGAGGTTGCTAAACTTTTTTTTTCAGTGGATCTTTAACTTTGTATGTAGAATTCTAGAAGCCGGTAGAAAGGACCATTGTGATTATTGAGTAGGAACCAATGTACCTAGCCTTTTTCCTACCAAGGACACATCTTACTATTTTTCCTTTCTTATGGATCCTGTACTTGAAATCTTTTTGATTTTCTAGTCTTTAATTGAATAGTATTTATTATTAAAACAGCATATATAACCGGACAGTGAGAGTTTCCAATAAGCCTTGGTTCCTGTTGTAAGATTCTAGCTTAAAGTGATGAAACATTTTATTTTTATTAGCCCGAACAGCTTTATTGAAGGTGGTTGTCTGAAAATAACTTCCACATTATAGCTTTGCATACCCTCACGGAATTCGCTGCCTTAGCCCTAAAAGGTAGTCCTAAAATATTTTTTGGCAGAGGACTGGGTTGGGAAAGGGATAGGTAGTGCATAGTGAAGTTTACTTATAGTCCTTCTCCAAAGTTTGTGAGTCCATATGCTGACTCTTTCTCAGAGAGACCCTGTAGCCTGCTGGAGGTAACATCCTTTTTTCTGGTTACACATCCTGTTGCCCTGGAGGATAAGAGTAAGGGAGTATGCTAGGCAGTGGTGCCATTGGCTCTTTCTCCCCAATGGTTTATACTCCTGTTACTTCTTCTGTGTGAGTAAAACAGTTTTAGTCATGTTTGAGACTTTTCTGCTTACATCCATAAACAATATTTATATTCTATGCATATGCATATTTGAATGTAAAGGAGAAAAGGACTAGAAAATATAGCCACCACAAGTAAGGTTATTCAGGGAAGTGCCGCTCAAGTAGGTCTTTAGATTTGTCTGTAATATTCAGTGTTCTTAACAAAATACATTCATGAATTACTTGTATAATTAAAGATGCATAAAAATTAAAGCCAAACTAACAATCCCATAAAAGAAACCATGTGTGACTAGAGACAAAGTTTGAACAGGTGAAGTTACATCTGACTTGCAAGTTAGGAAATATGAGGCCTCTGGGAAGCGTATTTGGAATTAATATCTTTATTTGTGAGTATTTGATCATTCAGGAAAATGTTATATATTTGTAGAACTCTTTACACAGCTTATGATTCTGAGGCAGTTGGATAATTGTTGACTGCTACTTTAGATACCAAAAGACATAAAAAAGAATAACCTGTTTTGTCCTATTATAGCTGAAAGGTGAAGATGAAGAAGAGAACAATCTAGAAGTACGAGAAATCAAAATTAAGGGTAAAAGGTAAACTAACAGTTTAAATATATGAGAATGTAAATATAAGCTTAACTTTCCCCTAATCTTGTCTCTTTTTGCTTCCAGGGTTGGAATCATCTGTAAGGAGAGTTGCTCTGGAAGTTGCCTGGTGTCTTAGAGGCAATTTTAATTGATACAGTGGGTGGTAGGAAACAAAAGTCTGTAACATATTCTGGACCCATTTGTGTCTTTTCTGATGACTAATAGCTGAAAATGGATTTCCCACAGCAGTGTCTATTTGCTTTACAGCAAAAAAGTAGTTATTTTCTATACTAGATCAGTTCTAATCAATCTGTGGGGGGAAACTTTTGGTTCCTCGAAGCCTTATGTGAGAACTTCAAGCTATTTGCCTCAGCAAATATCTATCTTTGGTTGGCTCCTATTCTGTTTCCAAGGGGCAGACAAAGCCTTCTACCCTTTGCTCACCCCCTCCTACCCTGCCCTCCTCTTGAGCCTTCAGGGCATTGAAAGAGATTTTTCTTCACAGGAGTAGACCAGGAGCTCTATGAAAGCTGGGGTTGTATAAAGAACTATCGCCTCAAAATGTCACTAGTGCCAAGATTAAGAAACCCTATTTTAGCTTATACGGTAGTTTATCTTAGGAAGAAATAAAAAATTGGGTTCACGACCAGCAAACCATTGTGCCGTACAACTGTCACAAAATGTTAAATTGGGTTTCCCTGCTTGGCAGAGTTATTTTTTTTCAAACTTATTTCTCATTAGTTTTGAATTTTTGTAAAATAAATGAGAATATGATATAATATTGTTTTCTTTAAGTATATACCCATACATACATAATTTTACATGAGGGTGTAAATGGGATCATATATACTATTTTATCAGTCTATCTTTTTTTTTTTTAATATATATTTTAAAAGATGCTCAGATTACACAAATACCACAGGGATTCCTATGTTCCCCACCTCCCACACCTCCCACAACATCCCACATAAACCTTTCATTAGTGTGGCACATCACCTGTAATGGATATACACATCCTGGGGCTTTGCCACTAAGCATAGACCACAGTTCACATCGTAGACCACAATCTCTCCCACACAGTTCTGCATGGTATATGCTAATGTAAAATGGCCTCTATCCGTCGCCGCAGCGTCACTCAGGGCAACCTGAAAAAGCCCCTGTTTATCAGTCTATCTTAAAGCGTCACAGCAAGGTTAGACAGAAAAAGTCATTTATCCTACAATCCTAACGTGACAGTTGGTATGTTTTTTTATTTTTTTATTTTTTATTTTTTATTCTTGGTATATTTTTATTCTGAACCATGTCCGCTTGAAGATATGTTTTATATAGTTTCATTTACCGTGTGAGCCTATTTTTTTCATCTTTTTTTCTCCCCATGTATAGCATAAACGTGCCCTGTATTTCTAAATGGTCTTCACACCTGTCTTTTTTCTTTATTTTTAATACTTCTTGAGTTGCTCTGATTTTACATACAAAATTGGTATCCTCCGAGGAACCAGATTTTAATGCATGGCAATTACCTTGATTTTTCTTTTGTAGCCTGAGAGTGCTTGAAGTAGGTATCTCACTGGCTCTGGGGATGTCAGATCTGAGAGTTAACCTTAAATAGGTTGCCATTGAAATCCCTCCTTCTTGTAATCCTTTTAAGAACTCTTCTTCCTCTCTGAGGTTGTCTGGGGCCCCTGTGTAGGTTTAGCCTGGTTATTGAGAGGGTAGTCTTTGCAGCTTTGAATCTTGTCTCTGTTAATACTTACTGGTGATGTGTCCCTGGGAAATTATTTACCACCTCTGTCCTTAGTCCTCAGTAAAATAATAGTAACTACTTCATAAGTAGATGCTTAAGATTCATTAAATTATACCTAATACTGTGCCTAAAGGAGGGCCTGCTATGTAGTAAGTACTCAGTAAATTTCAACTAAATCATAAAGAGCACTGATCAATGAGAAGACACATTCCAGGCTGAGGGAATGGCAAGGTAAAGATATGGAGGTTTGACATTTCACGGCGTGTTTAGTTAACCGGGCTTTCAGAGTGGCTGGAGCTCGGGAAGTTGGAGATGGTATAAGGAAGGTTGGAGTCAGTTTAAGGAGTACTTTGTATACCATTCTTAGGGGTGTGGACTTTAAAAACTTTTTAAATTAAAGTTTGAGTGACGCCACCAGATTGTGTTGATGGATGACTTGGCAGTGGTATGGAGACTGGGCTACATGTGGAGAGAAATTAGAAGATGAATGAATTAGGAAGATATGCTGTAATCTAGGCAAAAGATAACAGTTTGAACTAAGGAGGCAATGGAAAGCAAGGGAATGAAGTTGAGAAGCCTATCTAAAGTAGGATTGTCAGGATGTTGGGATTGGGGAGAATGAAGCATAAGACAATGCCTGATGTTTCTGTCATAGAGTTGGTTAGATGGTAGCAGTATTAACAGATACAGAGAAATGGGATTCTGAATATGTTTGATACTAGATATGGTGAATTCCTGTGGACTGATCAGTGGAGCTGTCTGGTAAATATTTGAAAATTTGAGGTTAGCGCTCAGGACAGATTGAGGTTCAAAGCCACAGAATTGGACAAGACTGTCCTTGGAGAAGGCATAAGGCTTATTTTGAGCAGTGCATTTCATATTAGTGATAAGAAGTAGAATGATGTGACTGATGAAGAAATTTAAGTTTAGAGTTCTGTAAGGTTATATAGCAGGAAAAGCTGACCCCTGTTTTAACCTTTGAGGACAAATACCGTGGAAGCTTATTAAAATGCCTTCAGTCATTCATGGGTAGTTTCTTGGTCTACTGGAAACCACCAGTCTCTTCACTTAGAAAACTTTTTGGTTTAGTACCCTGTGAGTTTTAGCAGTTACCATGCCAAATCTTTGTCTTTAAAATGGGAGTCGCTTGATTTCTTTCTATGAGAGTGATTAATACAAATGCACTATAAAACAAATGGGAACAAAACAATAAAATAAAGCTTATCTTCCTTCCCTGAGACAATTACCATTAATATTTTTGTTGAATATTCATTGAAATATTTTTCTTCACTTATGCTTATGTGTGTATTTTAGAATGGAATCATACTGTGTCCTTTGTAAAATGATTCCAGTTGTTTACATTGTATAATGGACCTCTTTTTTATATTAACATAATTAGATCCAAGCATCTTTTCAATGGATGCCAAAATTATGTGGCTTTACTAGAAGTTTTTAACTGTTATTTTATTGTTGGGTATATAAGGTTATAAACAAACCTGATATGACCATCCAGACGTTTGTCTTAAAAGTGCTTGCTTTCTTCTTGGGTACAGAATTTTATTGTGCTTTGAGCTGTTTACTGTTTTGGATTCCCTTAACCTCTTTTAATTTTCTTGTCCCATTCTTCCCTCAGTGGGAGATTCTTCACAGTCAAGCTCCCATCTGCTCTTGATCCTGGGAACAAGATCACGGTCATTGTGGAAACAGTCTATACTCATGTGCTTCAGCCGTACCCAACCCAGATCACCCAGTCAGAGAAGCAGTTTGTGGTGTTTGAGGGGAACCATTACTTCTACTCTCCCTATCCTACAAGGACACAAACCATGCGGGTGAAGCTTGCCTCCCGAAATGTGGAGAGCTACACCAAGCTGGGAAACCCCGCACGCTCTGAGGACCTCCTGGATTATGGGCCTTTCAAAGATATCCCTGCCTATAGTCAGGTATGCTTGTATGGTGTCCATTCCAGCCCTGTGTGCGTCAGAGAATGTCTTGTAGAGGGACTGCTAGCTGCTAGGATTGAGTGGTGTGGGGTGGTAGAAATTTGAAGTCATTTTTAAGATCGTCCCTGAAGTGTTTAACCTTTTGGGAAATGATTTCGGTGGGGTCACATATCTCTCCTCCTCTTCTTCCTCTTATTTCCTAAAACATTGGTGGCCCAGAGAGAGGCTGCAGCGGGGGTGGAGGGGGTGTCTAGGAAGACGTTTTGAAGGAGGTAGCATTTTTTTTTTTAATTTTTAAAAAGATTTATTTATTTATTTATCCCCCCCTTGCTGCTTGTGCTTGCTGTGTCCATTTGCTGTGTGTCTTCTCCGTGTCTGCTTATCTTCCCCTTGCTGTGAGGTCTTGCTGCATCAGCCCCTCATGCCGCGCGGGCCGGCCTGCCCTCACAAGGAGGCCCCGGGAAGCGAACCCGGGGCCTCACACATGGTAAACGGGGGCTCCACCATTTGAGCCACACCCGCTTCCTGTTGTGAGGTCCCGCTGCATCAGCCCACTAGGCTGCGCGGGCCGGCCTGCCCTCACAAGGAGGCCCCGGGAAGCGAACCCGGGGCCTCCCATATGGTAAACGGGGGCTCTATCGACTGAGCCACTCCCGCTTCCCCACTCCCGCTTCCCGGGAGGTAGCATTTGTTTAAAAAAATTTTTTTTCTATTTTTAAAGATTTGTTTATTTCTCCACACCCACCTCATTGTTGCTTTGCGCTCGCTGTCTGCTTGTCGTCGTCTTTTTTTTTTTATTTTAAAGGAGATGCCAGGACCTCCCATGTGGGAAGGAGGTGCCCAATCACTTGAGCTACCTCCACTCCCCAGGAGGTAGCATTTAGAGAGCTGGGTGGGAGGTGGGCAAGGAGGAAGGAAGGCATTGGGGGTAGAGGCAGTAAAAGGGACACAGGCTGAGAGACTGGAAAACTGTGTGTGTGTCTGGGGTGGGGGTGCTGGGGGAGTATCGCTGGCTAAACTCTGGGGTCCTTTAATGCCCAGGAGTTGGGACTTTATACAGAGGGAACACTTGAGTCTTAAAAAGACTTTTATTATGGAAAATTTCAAGCATGGACAAAAGTAAAGAGGCTAGTATAATCAACTCCCAAATGCCCATTGCTTAGATTCAGAGGCTATCAAGATATTACCACACCTGAATCAGCTAACCCTTTTTCCTTTTCCTTGTGGGAACCTTTGAAAGCAAATCTCAAGAGAGCATGTCATTTCACCCTACATATGTCAGTATCATCTCTAAAAAACGTGGATTTTTTTGTTTACTACTTTCTAGTTGGAACATTTATTATTTTAACAGTCTAAGTAAGTAAACATAAGTGCATAGAAAAACATGGATATTTTAAGACATTTAAGATTTTTTTGTATACTTCTATTTAGAATAAATGTCACTAAGAATATGCAGTCAAAATACTTTGTTCTAGCCGAGCAGATGTAGCTCAGTGGTTGGTTGAGCACCTGCTTCCCATGTTCGAGGTCCTGGGTTCAATCCCTGGTATCTCCTTGAACAAACAAACAAAAATCATTCTAATGTCACTCAAAATAATTATTTCTCTGGGTTTTCTGTGTCTCACATGTCTGTTGGGTATGTACTTAGGATTATTCATTTTGGGTTTTCAGTTTTTAAGGATTTTTGAAATTGATTTAACTTTTTGAATATGGAATCATGGATGTGACTGCATAGTCAACTATCTGACAAGGAATATTCAGGGAATTCTTGTTTCCACTTCTCTATATGTTCCTCTTACCAGCCATTTACTGTACTTTTTGGTTTATCCATCTAGTGTTTCTTTTTCTGAGTATATGCAGGTTTGTAGTAAATGAATTGATACTCTCCCATTTCTCAAAAAGTAGCAACCCTATATCTATTGTTCTGCTGTGGATCCTGGGGGAACTGAAAGAAGTCTCCTGTTGGACTTGCCATGAGAATGCAAAGTACCCTGGTCTACATGCCCTCTGGAGATGATGGCTGTGCTGCTCTCTGAGTTGTGTTTTCTCTAACTGCGTATTTATTTCTTTTCCTTACTTGTTCCTGTTGGGACAGTGGTTTAGTTATCTCTGGCATAGCTTTAAAAGAATTTTGTAAAAAAAATTAGAATGTTTTGGATTTTGGAGTTTCCTCCTTCATTTTAAATTAATATCATGTTCATGGGAGAATGTTTGGCAAATAGGGAGGAAAATTTGACAGTTCACAACCACATTTGACATTTTAATACCTGGAGTCATGTCTTTCTAAGCATAGGGCTTTTTAAAATGTAGATCTCATATTACATATGAAATATCCATAATATTTTTCCACTTAGAATGTTCTCTAACATTTTGTCTTGTTACTACATTACTTTTTTTTTTTTTTTAAGATTTATTTATTTGTGCTCACTGTCTGCTCTCTCTGTGTTCTTCTGTGTCTGCTTGTCTTCTCTTTAGGCAGCACCAGGAACTGATCCCGGGACCTTCCGGACTGGGAGGAAGGCGCTCAATCTCTTGCGCCACCTCAGCTCCCTGGTCTGCTGCGTCTCTAATTGTCTCTCCTCTGTGTCTCTTTTTGTTGTGTCATCTTGCTGCCTCAGCTCTTTGCTTGGGCTAGCACTCGGCATGGGCCAGCACTCCTGAGCGGGCTAGCATTCCGCTTGGGCCCGCTCACTGCGTGGGCCAGCTTGCCTTCACCAGGAGGCCGCGGGAATCGAACCCTGGACCTCCTATATGGTAGACAGGAGCCCAATTGCTTGAGCCTCATCTGCTTCCCACTACATTACTTTTGTAAACCATGTTTAGTGGCCATATAAAGTTCCACTGATTTTTGTCCTTTAGCTTATATGACAAGTAGTTGGACAGTTAGGTTTTTCCCAAGTTAACACTACAATGTGCATCTTTTTGCATATAACATTTTATATATTTTCAGGTTAGTTTTTCTGAAATAAAAATTTTCAAATCAAAGCATATAAACATTTACATATCTTTTGATGTATCTTGCCAAATAGTTTTTCAAAAAACTTAGCCAATTCATTTTGATTCCAGCAGTGTGAAACTTCCAGTTTCCCCCTGGCCTTCCCAATGTCCGCATTAAATGCTATCAAATATGATTATGAATGAAGTTGAACTTTTGAAAATTTAGTCATAGGATAAATGATTAAAATAGCAAGAGCTATAAGAGTTAACAAAACATACTTTATCTTGAGTCCTTTTCATGGTGTTTAGGGAAGATTGTTTTCCTGGTCCTTTTTTTTTTAGCTTGCATTTCTGTAGGGTTCTAGATGTGTGTTTGTAGAAGGGCACCTGGATTATTTGATAACTAGAAAGATTTTTTAAACTTCTGGTAAAATTGGCAAAGAAGTTGAGGAATTGCTGAAGGTATCTACTTTGTCTTGGACGTTTCTGGGAGGCAGTATTTATGGTGTAGAAGTTCCTAAAGACCTGGTATTGCCACTTACTGGCTTTATGGCCTCGAACAAGTGAATGAATACTGCTAGGCCTCAGGGATTTATTTGTAAAATGGGGATAAACATACTTATTTCATTGTGCTTTGAGGATTAAATGAGATAAATGAAAATATTTAGAGTGTTAGTTTTTTAGAAAAGCCTCTTCTATGAAGCTTTTCTAGAAACTTTTTGGAAGCTTCTTCAGGTTAGAAAAACTCAGTAATGCTATATATCATCCTCAGTTTTGAATTTATTTTCTACTTCTTTGGGTAGAGATTTTGCCTTTGTTAAGTCTTATATTTCCTAGTCAGAGTTTTTCTTTATTTACAATTTAAGGTTTTCTTTTAAAACTAAAAATTATTTAAAAAGCAAAAGAAGGCTCATTGTAGAAATTTGGAAGGTGAAAATTACAAGGAGGAAATAGAAATAATCTTTAATTCTTCTTCCTATCTATGTAGAGATGCTCATGCGTTTCCTTTCAGGTTCTTTTTCTCACATAGTTGCTATAAGTGTTAAGTGTAGAAGTTTTTGTTTTTAAAATACAAAAATTGGTATGTCCCAATAATTAGTATTACATCATGAATTTTTATTTCCATTTTATTAAAAGTTCCTAATGGGGAAGTGGATGTGGCTCAAGCGATTGGGCTCCTGTCTACCATATGGGAGGTACTGGCTTTGATTTCTGGGGCCTCCTGGTGAAAGCAAGCTGGCCTGTGCAGGGAGCTGGCCCAACAAAAAGGCAAAGAGGAGAGACAATGAGAGGGACAACAAACCAGAGAGCTGAGGTGGCTCAAGAGATTGAGTGCCTCTCTCCCACATCGGAGGTTCCAGGATTGGTTCCCGATGCCTCCTAAAGAGACGACGAGAAGAAAAGACAAGCAGACACAGAGGGCGCACAGCAAATGGACACAGAGCAGACAGCGAGCACGAAAACAACAAGGGGTGGGGTGGAAATAAATAAACCTTTAAAAATAAATAAAAGTTCCTAATAGACATCATTTTAAAATGTTGCGTACATTAGATACATCATAATTTAAACATTCTCGTGTTAGTGATGTCTCCAGTCATTTTGTTTTAAACTAAATAGTGTTGATTTCCCCTGTTGCCAAAACTTTGAACTCCTTGTTTCCTTCCTCTTCAGGATACTTTCAAAGTCCATTATGAGAACAACAGCCCTTTTCTGACCATAACCCGCATGAGTCGAGTTATCGAAGTCTCTCACTGGGGTAATATTGCCGTGGAAGAAAATGTGGACCTGAAGCATACGGGGGCCGTGCTTAAGGGGCCTTTTTCACGCTATGATTACCAGAGACAGCCAGATAGCGGGATATCCTCCATCCGTTCTTTCAAGGTATAGCATGCTCAACTTGGACATAGTGAGAAACTGTTACTCTACCTTAGCTCCCTTTTCTCTTGCTTTTGAAACTAGTTAAATACGGACAGTTGTTTGAGATGGGTTATGTTCAAGTAGTTGGATGGCAGTGCTAGAAACCAGTAGAAACAATCTTTAACATTTATATGTTGGCCTTGTTTTTCAAAGAACATTTGAGTAATAATGAAAGGATAAACATACTCAGTACCACTACCCAAGCATTAGTAGTACCAACATTCTTGTCTATTTGATCATATTGCATATACTGTTTGTTTATTTATTTATTTAATTTTGAGGTACCATGGGCCGGGGATTGAACCTGGGACCTTGTATGTGGGAAGCTGGCGCTCCACCACTGAGCCACATTGGCTTCCCTGAGTTGGTTTTTTCTTTTGTTTTGCTTGTTGTTCATATTTGTTTTTTTCAGGAGGCACCGGAAACTGAACCCAGGACCTCCCATGTGGGAGGCGGGAGCTCAACTACTTGAGCCACATCTGTTCCTTTTTTTTTTTTTAATTTAATTTTATTATTTTTTATTGTTTTTTTCCTTTTTTGAGATACTGGGGCCGGAGATTGAACCAGAGACCTCGAGGTGTATGTGGGAAGCCAGCGTGTAACTAGAGCCACATCGGCTCCCCTGAATTGTTTTTTTTTTTGTTTGTTTGTTTGCTTTTTATATTTTTATATATATATATCTTATTAGCATTTTCTAGGCACTTACTTGTTACAGAAGGGATCGCTGTGTGAACAAAGGTATACATATCTCCCACTCTCACCCCTAATTATCAAATTCTGCTTACTGGTTTGGAAGATAAAACAAAGAATATTAGGTAGGGAAACCCCCTTGCACTCCTGCTACCTAGTGATTTGTGGTAATTTCTTCCATGTTTCATTTATCTCCTTGCAAAATAACTTGCAGATAATTTTCTACTTCTTACTAAGTCTTCAGTATTCTCAACGGTGTTTGTGATTCTCTTTATTATTTACTGTTCCAAAGAATTTGGCTACTTATCAGTCTTATTTGACTGAGAAATAGATGATGGTGATTTCTAGAACTACGGAAACCTTGGGGAACAAGTTAGACTTTGGGTTATTTACTTTCGGGGGCCATTTTAATTATGCAGTACCATGATGAATTGGTGTGGAAAGTCTTTTCTGTATTGGGGGCCTCTGTATTTGGGGGCCTTGTTTTCAGAATAGGCTCCTTGAGTCTTCAGAAGGGTATGTCAACTCTCTTGCAGACCATTCTCCCAGCTGCTGCCCAGGATGTTTATTACCGGGATGAGATTGGCAACGTTTCCACCAGCCACCTCCTCATTATGGATGACTCTGTGGAGATGGAAATCCGGCCTCGCTTCCCTCTCTTTGGCGGCTGGAAGACCCATTACATCGTTGGTTACAACCTCCCCAGCTATGAGTACCTCTATAATTTGGGTCAGTCTTCAATAGTAAGGAAGTAGAAAAGAGAGAGACTAACTTTATCTTTAATTTCATGATTAAAAAAAAAAATTTTAAAAATTTAAAAATTTTTTTTAAAATGACAATGGCCAGGCTTTCTAGATGAGGAGAGAGAATTCTCTTATTGTTCTTAAGAAGGCTGAGGTATCAGCAACAACTCCTCATGGGAGGGTACAAATTATTATTGCAACAGTAATACATGCGTATGGTAACAAATTCAAGTTGTATAGTCAAAATTCTTTTCTTACCCCTAGTTCTGTCATCAGATGAAGCTGCTTAAATTCTTCTGAATAGTTTTTAATTTGAGAAATTTAAAAATTAAAATTTCAGAGAACAATAAGAAACATTTTTTGCACAAGCACCCAAAACTAATAAATATTAACATTTTGTCAGATTTTCAAGTCTTTCTAGTTTAAGCATTTTTATTATAAAGTAAAATTCGGAGTATACAAAACAAATGTATAGCTCAGTGAATAATTGTAAGAAACACCTTGTAACCACTGACCAGGTCGAGAAATAGAAATTTGCCCGTCACTCAAAAGACCCTCCTTGTGTACCTCTTCTCTCCCTGCAAAAGTATTTACCACTCTGACTTTTATTGATCACTTTCTTGAATTTCTTTATAATTTTATCACCCACGTGGATGTCTGTAAATTCTATAGTTTTGCCCTTTTCAAAAAATATGACTTATTTTTGTAGTCCCTATTAGTCAGGTTCCACCTCCATCTGTTTTCCTTATGATTGATCTGTTGGAAACTATGAGCTGCTTGTAGACTGGCCCACAGACTGGATGTTGCTGATGGCTTACTCAGGGTGTAGCTCCACATGCTCCTCCATCCTTTGTATTTCTTGTTAGTTGGTAGCCATCTCTGGAAGCTTGGTCAGACTCAGGTTGCCTTTGAGTGCTTTGGCAAGACTTGAGCTGATGACGTGTTCTCTCATTGGAAGGCATGTAGTATCTGGCTGTCTCTCCTTTTGTAGCTCCATTGGCACCCCATGCCTAGATCTAGTACTTTACTGGGGATTGCAAAAGGCTGATTTTCTAATTCTTCATTTCTTTTTCACTTCTTCAATGTGATTTATAAGAAGACACTTCCCTCTATTTAGTTTCTCAGTGTTGCAGTTCATACGGGAAAGGCTTTCCGTTTTCTTAACTAGGTAACCAATGAGGTCTTTTCCTTTTACTCATTATATACTCATGGATTTATGCATTCTCTGGCTTACATTCCTTTGCAGTTATCATCCTAATTGATGCTCAGATTCTCCTATTGTTACTCAGTGGGTGTCTCTCTAAGTAAGTTCCTGAATTTTTTTTGACATGACCCCAATTGTCTCTGTTCATTTCTTTGCTGTCTTATGAAAAGATATTTCTGGCTCAGCTCGTGTGTTTTCTGCCCTACACCTGGAATCATCTGTTTCTCCAAGAAGCTCTAGTTTCTGTTGGTAGGAAGTGACATTTTAAGACCATAATCTGAGAACTAGAAATGCTCATTTCTCTTGGGCTGGCCAATTTCTAGGCCTTTTCAGTTGACAGCTATGTATGTCTCTATGTCTCTAGGCCTATATATACAAAGTTTATGAATTCATACTGTTAACAGTAGAAAACTATAGAGATTTTGCATAACTTCTGTATTACATTTATAGCTAATTGAGAATCCTGGTGAAGGACCCAGGTAATGATAGAATAGTCTATGATTAATCATTTGTTTTATCCCACCTCGCACCCAGCAGTCTCAGAATAACAATGTTTATATTACCACTTCCAAAATGATTACTGGAAAGGGGTAAAAAAATTTTTTTTCTTTGGGTATCCTCACTCCGTTTCTGTGATGTACTGTATGTATACCAACAGGGCAAATAGCCAATACATAGTATACTCTCTGCTTTTTTTTTTTTTCTAAGGTACTGGGCCGGGAATTGAACCCGGGACCTCATAAGTGGAAAGCTGGTACTCAAACACTGAGCCACATCAGCTCCCCTGAGTTGTTTTTTTTCCATTTGTTTGCTTGTTGTTTGTTTTTGTCTTTGGGAGGCACTGGGGAACTGAATCCAGGACCTCCCATGAGGGGAAGCAGGCGCTCAACCGCTTGAGCCACATCTGCTCCCCATGGATTTTTTCTTTAAAGTCTATTAAGAATATAACTTGGGAATGGTTGCTCCAGGTCTCTGTTCTTGGGTATTCAGTAAGCTCTTTCAACTTAAAGTTTCAAATCTTTTTGAAAGTTTTCTCCTTGGCAACTCCCTATGTTGGGTCTTTGCTTATCTTCAATATTTGGCACTTTCTCTTGAATCTTTTCTTCCTGTTAAATTTTTCGTCTTTTCACTTTCTATTCTCTGTCGTGTTAATTCACTCTTACATTCCTTCTGATTAGTCTTTGTTTCTAAAATGAAAATTTTTCTTTTATTTCTAAGATTTTCCTGAGTCACTTTTCTGAATTTTTCTAATTCTGGCTTATATTGTTCTTTTAGGGCCAGTGTCATCTTTTTAATACCTTTTAAGTTGTTTTGAAATAGTGGGTAACAGTTTTTTTTTTTTTTTAATCAATTTTATTGATACGTATTAATAAAGCATACAGTCCATCCAAAGTGTGCAGTCAATGGTATTTAATATAATCACATAGTTATGCATTTATCACTTCAATCATTATTAGAGCATTTCATTATTCCAATAATAATAATAATAAAAAAACAGACATAAAAAGCTCTACCCTTTAATAATTACCTCTCAACCTCTTTATACTTCCCCTGCTGTATATAGCTGCTATTCTGTTTGTCTAATTTATTTGATTTTATATTTTGTATAGATGGAGTCAAACAATGTTTTAGTACCTTTTGTCTCGTTTTTTTCACTTAGTATATTTCCTTTTTTTTTTAAACCCTTAATGGAAGATTATTAATACATTACTATATACTACTGTCCATATTTTGCTTTGCCTGATATTAACATCAACTTACATTTGGTCAAGTTCAAAGAAAAACAGTCTTATATATGCGATATTACCCAACTTATATTTCACATGAGGTTTCACTATGCTATACAGTCCCATGTTACATATTTTAGCTTTCCTTCTAGTAATATATACGACCTTAGACTTTCCATGGATAACAATTTTGATTAGTTTCATGGGCATGTCTTTCTGAACTACTTCCATTTTCTCTAGAAATGGTCTCTCTTTTTTTTATATATTATTTTTTATTTTTATTTTTAAAGAAGCTTTAGGTTACATAAATGTTACATGAAAAATATAAGGGATTCCCATATGCCCCACTCCCTCCCCATCCCACAATTTCCCACATTAACAACATCCTTCATTAGTGTGGTACATTTGTTACAATTAATGAACACTTACTGACACATCGCTACCAACCATGGTCTACAGTTTACATTATAGTTTACACTTTGTCGTGCACAGTTTTCTAAATTATGACAAAATATACAGTGGCCTGTATCCGTCACTGCAGTGTCATGCAGGACAAATCCATTGTCCTGAAAATGCCCCCATATGACGCCTATTAATTTCTAACCCTCAGAAGGTCTCTCTCTCTTTTTTTTTTATTGTGGGTAAAAATCAAATTTTTTCACAATACATACCAATATTTGTAAGATGATACATAAATACGTATGCATATATGTGCAGGTGTCTTTTTTTAAAATAATGTTTTTCTTAACTTGGGAGAGAAAGGGGATGGTCATTTCTGTTGCTCATTTTTAATGTGAACTTTTAGAAGGAGGTGTATTTTAGAATAGCTTTGTAACTTCCCCGCACCTTTATTTTTATTTCTTTTAAAGGAGGTACCTGGGATTGAATGGACCTCATACATGCAAAGCAGGTGCTCAACCACTGAGCTACACTCACTCCCCATTCCCAGCGCCTTTTGTTTTAGTGTAATATTAAAATACTATGGATGCTTATTTTCTGAGCTTTCCCTGGCTCTGTTATCTGTGTCTTGCTCAATTTCGATTCTCCAGCACTTTCTCCTCAGTGACAGGGCACTGTCCTGGAAGAGGGCCTCTAATGGGCTTTTCAAGGTTCTCTGGGACTGGGCTGTTGTCCCCTCCCAGACCTGCAGGCCCATTTTATTTGACTGCCCTGGGAGAGGGCAGAGCCCTCAGTTTCAGCTGCTGTTCTTAGGCTGACCAGCCATGTTTTGGGGGTCTCCTGTTCTTAGGCCTCTCAGTTGCCCTGCTGCCTCCCTCTGCTTTCTCTCTCACAGATCCTGCTACTCTGTAGTTACTGTGGCTTGTTGGTGTTTTGTTGCCCTCACCTCTCTTGTATTTTGGGATTTGTGGAAATACCTTGTTACTTAGTTTTGTTGGTCCATGGGTTTTTGGTTTTGCTATCTAGTTGCTTTGTCTTTTTATTGTGGGGATTAGGGAAGATCCAGAAACTCCCAGAGTCTGCTAGTCCATTAACTTTAGGTAGCTTCTATTTATTCTTCTCTATTTAAGAAAATTCTTCTCCCCCCCTCTCCTGTGCCATTCTTTGTGTCTTTCACATTACTGCATGTGATTGCTTATCCTCCAGGTGACCAGTATGCCCTGAAGATGAGGTTTGTGGACCACGTGTTTGATGAGCAAGTGATAGATTCTCTGACTGTGAAGATCATCTTGCCCGAAGGGGCCAAGTGAGTATGGCTGTCCCTCTGCCCTGTACCCCATTTCTCTGGTGGTGCCCTCTTGGCAACACAAGGACAAACAGGTCTAGGGGCTCAGAGTAGGTGCCCAGTGCATAGTTTTGACTGAGAAGTCTGTAGGGACCCTCCTGACTGGATTTTTAACCCCCCCCCCCAAAAAAAAAGTCTGACTTAATTGAGAGCACATTGATTTATAACATCTTCTGAGGACATGGCACTGTTGCGTGATAAGTGCAGCATCCAAAGTCATCTCAAGCAGGCCTGAGCCATGGCCCGAGCCTATGGGGTGCAAGGTCACAGAAAAGAAGGCAAGGTCCCATCTCCCAGCCGCCAAACCAGCCAGGTAGAACTTGCGCTTTGGTAACACGTCTGTGGCTCTGCTTTATCTTGGGCTTGTCAGACCATTCTTGATGTGCCATATTTGAGAAAGATGCCAAGATGGGGTTCTAGGCTGGTGTGTCAGGGTTCCACTTCTACAAACAGTAGGAATTCTCTGGCTGAATTAAGCAAAAAGGACTGTATTGGGAAAGTAGGGAGTGGCTTAGAATCACAGCTGAGGTTAAAGAACCAGGCTTGGAAATGGAAAGGCCAGAACCTAGAGCATCCCCAGGAGTCCAGTTGGCAAAAACGGCCAGGCATGCGCCCTCGGGATAGAGTGAACAGTACCTACAGAACTTAGGTTAACTTGCTCTAGATTCACTTTAAAGGGGGTGCATCTACTTGGCCTGTCTTGGGGCACATGTCTGCTCTGGGTGCCTTGATTTTTTTTCCTGTGGAGGACATTCCAAAGGGTAACAGTAGTTCCTCCAAGAAACCTAGAGAGTGCTGTTGACCAGAAGGGAGAATGGTTTCAGGGTAGACCGAGCAGTCCTTGACCACTACTCCACATAGGCAGTGTTCAGTGATGTGACGAGAAGGAGCATTTGGAATAACTCATGAGGGCCCTCTTCACGTCCCTGGGAGGGTCTCATTTGGTAGAACATGTGTGATAGCTGTGTGGGCCGTGGGATGGCAAGGGATAGAACTAGTGCTTGGAAGCACTTGGGAGCGAAGGATGCAGGGAGATGGGTATGGCTTCAGCAGGAGCACGTCCTAATATGCAGGACTCTGGAGTTCCGGGCCAGCTGTCTCAGGAGGTAGGGTGCTATCCACTGCCAGAAAGGGAGCAGAGTGGAGAGGCATCAGTTTGTGATCTGGAAGGGCCACCACAGCCTCGGGATTCTCAACACCTGACCCTCGATGGTCAGTGCCGTTTATCTGAGGCCATTCTGGTTCCCACCTGCTCCCAGGAACATCCAGGTCGACAGTCCCTACGAGATTGGCCGTGCCCCAGACGAGCTGCACTACACCTACCTGGATACATTTGGCCGCCCAGTGATTGTTGCCTATAAGAAAAACATGGTGGAGCAGCACATTCAGGATATTGTGGTGAGTGGCACCACTCTTCTGCCTTCTGTACCTCTCTCTCCAGAGTGGGTGCACGGCCCAGGGAGTTGCCCGTGTTTCCTCCGTGGTGCAGGTGTGATTTGGGTCCACAGCTGCCCCTGGGGGTGGTGGGTGGCGGGAGGTAGAAGGGGGTTTCTGGTTGTGGGGCTGACCTGAGTGATTCTAGGCTGGGGAGGCACCCCTCTTGCCCCCAGGGTTGTGTGCACACAGCCCTATGGAAGCCTGTCCCTGCTGTCCCCTCCCAGGTCCACTACACGTTCAACAAGGTCCTCATGCTGCAGGAGCCCCTGTTGGTGGTGGCTGCTTTCTACATCCTGTTCTTCACTGTCATCATCTACGTCAGGCTGGACTTTTCCATCACAAAGGTACTCTCATAGTTTTCTCATTTCGTGCCCCTGGATAGTGTATCTCCCCAGCTTTCCTGAGCACCAATCCTCACACAAACTGAAGGCAGAACCGGGTCGCCCAGAAGCCTCTCCCTTGCCTGTGGCCTCTTGCTAATCCCTGCTTGAAGAAATTGTGTTTTTGTCACAGTGATCACAGTGCATGTGATGTTAAATTCTGTATTAGTCAGCCAAAGGGGTGCTAATGTGAAATACCAAAAATGGGTTGGTCTTTACAAAGGGTACTTATTTGGGGTAGAAGTCCACAGATACCAGGCCATAAAGCGTTATGTTTCTTCTCTCACCAAAGCCCATTGCCACGTGTTAGAGCAAGACAGCTGCCGGTGTTTGCCAGGGTTCAGGCTTCTGGGGTTCCTCTCTTCTCGGGGCTGTGTTTCTCTCCGGGCTTAGCTACTGTTTCTTCCACAAGGTCAGCTGTAGACGATCAGGTGAACGGCTTGCTTCTCTTCTCCTGGGGCCTTCTTTCCAACATCAAAACTCCAACATCAAAACTGCTTCTCAAAAACTGCTCTTGCCATGCCTTTTATATTCGATTCCCCACCCACCAAGGGGTGGGGCTCAACACCCTAATCATAACCTAATCATGCCCAGATTAACAGATCAGTTTACAAGCATGATCCAATTATGTTTTTGGAATTCATAATTACATCAGATTGGCCAAGGGTTATAAACTCCTTCCATTCTTGTCTTGGCTTTGGAGGCACAGTAGCTTGGATGGTCATTTGAGATAGGAAAAGCATAAAAAGGTTGGTGGATGTTTACTCTATATTCAGCTGAACTTGGAGGTGGAAAAGCCTCTAGTCCTTTTGCCAGCAGCTGCTCTGCCTTCTAACTCCCGGTGGGAGACTACTTGAAAGTTTAGCAGAAACCTCTGCCTTGGTCCCGGTGACAACCTTTTCTTCCCCCTCCAAGCTCTCTCTCCCCAGTTGAGAGACTCCATGCTTCCTTTATCTTTCCCAGGGCTGTACTTCACAGCCATCTTCAGGTCAGCCTCTTTGTCTCTTCTCTTCTCTTCCCTTCCTTTCTCATTTTCTGTGGTTATTACCACCCTCGCTCTTTTAGAAGGGTTTACCACAGCCCCCCTTCTCCTAGGCACTAGTGCCAGGCCTTCATTTTCTCATGGGTGAGGCCAGAGGTGGGGAGACAAGCTGCCACCACACGGTGGGGCACGTGGACCCTGGTGGGCATGTACCATGGGGACATGGGGGTGTGCTTTTAGTCTTGACATTCCAAATCAGAGGTTCTTACCCTTTTTTGTTCCACGGACCCTATGACCAGCCAGGAGAGAACCATGGACCCCTTACTAAGTCCACACTATATTGTGTATTATTAATAAATGTATCACACCTGCACCAACACGTCCCCACAAAAATGTTTTTTTTTTTTGAATTTTTAATTCAAGCTCACAGACCCCCTGAAATCACGGGGTCTGTGAACCCCTGGTTAAGAGCCCCTGTTCCAAATACTTGATCTTCCATCTTGGTGTTCATTATTTGCCTCTTAGTTTCAGTTTATTTAAATATGTCTCTCCAGGAGATCACCTTTATATTTTATAACTATTTAACATAAGCAGACATAGCAGCAGTGTGGGGACACTGTGAGGTCGTACTTAGGTCCACTCTGGAATTGGGTCTGTATCTGGTGCCCTCTTGTTGAATGGAAATGTCAGTGTGAGATCTGCAACCTCTTTACTTCACCATGTGGGAACCAGATGTACAGTTAGACATGGATTGGGGAAACTTCCAGTCTCTCGTGGCTCTTGCACATGCCTTTGACTACCTAGCAGTAAGTGCAACACCAAATCCAGACTCCAGAGGAAAGAGTTCTATTCCTCAAAACTCAGCGAGAGGGAAGCGGGTGTGGCTCAGTGGATAGAGCCCCCGTTTACCATATGGGAGGCCCGGGTTCGCGCCCCGAGGCCTCCTTGTGAGGCCACGCCGGCCTGAGCGGTGCGGTGGGCTGATGCAGCAACCTCACGGCAGGAAGCGGCTGTGGCGCAATGGATAGCGCACCCGTTTACCATATGAGAGGCCCCG
>JAQZBX010029402.1:0-27297 GCA_029593785.1 Cabassous unicinctus | reverse complement strand
CAAAAGCAACAACAAGCAGACAGCGAGCAAAAACAACGAGCAGACAACGAGCAGAAAATGAGCAAAAACAATGAGCAAACAACAAGCAAAACCAAACAAGCAAACAATGAGCAAATAATGAGCAAACAGACGAGAGAGCCAACTCAGGGGAGCCAATGTGGCTCAGTGGTTGACCGCCGGCCTCCCGCATATGAGATCTTGGGATCAATCTCTGGTCCTGGTACATCAAAAAAAACAAACAAACAAAATAAAACCCTGCAATACTTTGATTGCTGAAATATAAAAAACAACAAAGTGCTTTTTAAAGACAAAAGAGTAGTCCTCAAAGAACACATAGAAAACTATATTCCCAGTAAGTTTCTGATAATGCTGGGTAGGTATTTCTTGAGCTCAGCATCATAATTTCTAGGCTTCTTCAACCAAGAAATTCCTAAGAAGACCCCAGAGCTCCCTGGAACAGCTGATACAATTTTGCCACCAGCACAAATACAATGGCTGTTCTTCTACACATTACCTTGACTTGCAACTTAAGGCCAGGGAGCAGGTGAACATGCTAGACCCCTGGTGAATGACCCCCAGCTACTCAAAATCATCTCCCTACCACTGCTCACACACACCCAGAAAAGGTATCTTCTGCTATAAGGAACAGAGAGGTCTTCTGCTATGATAGGGTTTTTTTTTTTTTTTCCATTAAAAATGTAATCAATGTTATGGGTATGTAAATAAAAACATTTGTATATGCACAGAGAAAAGATTGGAAGAAGACAATTTACATTACTAACTGCTTACCCCTGGGAAGACGGATGGGGGAAGTACATGAAAGTAAAATGTTCACATCACTATGTAACTGCACTTTTAACAGTGAACATGTAATGGCTTTATAATTTAAAAATTTTAATAAATGTTTGAAATAGGAGGACAAAAATAGAGTATCACAAGCCAACCTGAATGCTGTTGATAGATGAAGAGAGATCCCATACTTTCAGCTCACCAGCTTCTGTTACCACCAAGAGAGAATCTTCTGTAAAAAGAACAAAAGTCACACATGAGCTGTCCACTGCTAAAACTCATTCCTGTAAAGATCACTTCATAGTCATTTAAGGACTATGCAAGGCTGTATAGGTGGAATATTCAGCTTTGGTTTTTAAATAAAATAATAAATGTTTGGGATCATGTTCCAAATTTGTTTTAATATTTGTTTAATATTTTAATATTAATTTGTTTAATATTTCAGATTGATGCCCAAGAAAGCACTACTAAAAGCAAAACCACACTGAACCAACATGTTGGTGATAATATACCTTCCTATTTTGGGGAATAATAAAGGAGCTGGCCTTCTCTTTCCTGTCTAGTCACTCATTACAGAAAAGGAATTATCTTCATTCCCACATCCAGAAGATGCAGTAGGGAGAAAGTTCCAAGAGTCCCACTGATCTACAGCAAATACCCACTTGTCACTTTTAAAATTTACCAAACTGAACTGGGTTATGGGAACCAAGATTCTCCACTTTCCCCTTCATCTTACCCTCTTGCTGCCTTTATAATGACTAAAACCACTGGCTGGTATTCTCAGTTTTCCTTGATATGGTTTAGAAAACTAACCCCACTAATAGATAAATATAAAGAAGCAACCTTAATTCTTGATCATGATTCAGCAAATGATTCAAAAGTGGAGATTACATCCACTCTCTCACCGTTACACAATACCCAGCTATTACCTTGAATTCTCATGGAGTGAACAATGCACATGCAGTTGACCCAGTCGGGGGACTGTGAGGATGTAAAAGTGTGAACAACAGCCAAAGATTTGGCATCAATTATGAGGACATCTTGATATTCTCCACAACACAGAAGCCAGCCTTCTCCCGTCATCCGGAAGGAGCAGTGGTAATACTACGCAAATGGAATTCAAAAGCAAAAATATAATTCCATCATTAGCAATTAACATAATCTTGAATGTGCTGAGGCCTTCTCTGAATTTTGGTTTTATCATCTGTCAATTAAGGTATTGGACTAAATAGCAAATAAAATTTAGTTAGTTTCTAATTGAAACTCCTAAAGTGTTATACTGTACTTTATTCTCATCTGTACTCCATCATTTTTTCTGTAGGAAGGGGGATCTTGAGGAAAAGAAGGAATTTATTCCAAATCATGGAAAACTCACAAGTATATTTATTTTTGGTATGCTATATAGAACTAAGCAACAACTACAATATCAAAACCCAGGTCCAGTCTCTAGCAACATTGACATATTTCAAGAAGAAATAAAAATATTTGAAGATCATATAAAGAATTATTGTGCCAAGTAAGTTTAAGGGATGGTTCTTATGAAAGATCGAGTAATACATTCTACCCTTAATGAGCTCCTTCACTGTGCAGTTTGGTGGCAGAAGAATAAAACAGTAGTTTGTGAATGCTGCAGTGCAACCCGTCAACTCTAAACAACTCTAAAAGAGTTAAGTAGGAAAAACACCGTCAGCACTATTGGAATAATACAACTAAATTTACGAGTATCTTAGAATCCATCTACCAAAAGCCAAAATTTAAATATTGGAAAGTGATTACAAAGGTTATCTTTAGACCACTTGCCCTCGTTCATAAATAATAAATTCAGAAATTCAAAAATTATGCATCGAAAAGTAGGCTGAATTGGAAAATGAGAAATAAGTGTTTTTGCTTCATAAAACAGAATATCGTTAAAATGGAATCTTTCTGTATGTTTGTGTGTGTGTGACACTAAGAAACTATATGGAAACTGTCTTTCAATTTTATGTATATTAGAAATATATAGAAATGAAAGAAAGATTGAGAAAAAAATTGCTTCAATAATTTTTGGGAAATCAAGATGCCACAATAGCAGATTATGACTGATGATATTCTATTCTCCTGACTAAATAAAAATTTAAGGAAAGAATATCTTCCAAAGACATTTCTTTAAATGTGTGCATAGCAAATACGCTAAATGATTTGTAGAACCAAGAAATGTTCTGCAAGTTAGCATACTTACACAGACTGCCGTGTGCCTGTAAGGAAGTGTGGCCTTCTCCATGCACTGCCCATTGGTGACATTCCAAACGCACATCTCCCTAGCAAAGATAACTTCATATTATTCTCAGTCATTTCCACTCAATTGGCTGGAATAATTTTTGTGCCACCAAGTTTTTCTTTAGTGCTGCACTTAAGTGCAGCTTGATCGTTTATGTGGCTTTTTGTTACAGATTACTGGGCAAGAAAATGTTGTGGTCATTAGCAGGGGATGACATACTGTTGTCTGGAGTTTTTTGTTTGGGTAATTACAACCTGCCACCAGCTTGCAAACCTTACTTTAAGACCAATCTGGCCTCCAACAAATTGTGGGGATACAGCCATCGCAGTCTATTCGAGTGACAATACAACAGTCCTTCCGTGGAAACTACATCCTCTTGAAAATGATTTATTTCACTGAACTTAAACTACATATTCTGAAACGCATATTGCATCAAGTGCAGCATTTCTGGAGTCAAGGTATCATTTTTGTTAAAAATAAACAGTGCCACCAAGAGGCCATATCTGGTCTATCACTGATACAATTTATTTCTTTGCTTCTCATTCAAACAAATAAAAGGGCCAATAGATCCTGAAATCATCCTTGCTGTTTAATATTTATAAAACTTTTATGTTTAGAAAACTCTGACTTGTTTACAAAGATGCAGATACAGTTATAAAATACACCCAGTGGGGGAGAGTTTAAATTTATATTCTTTACATTCACAAAACCCAGAATGGCTGCTTCAGAGTTGTTGGGCAATATTCTTCAGTTTTGACACATAAACAAAAATTTCCATGGAAGAAAAATCAAAGCCTTATTGGCTTTGAGGGAGAAGCTACTAATAAGGAGCAAAAGACTAATGTTAAATACTATATGCATTTTGCTCCCCAAAGGACATGTGGCAATGTCTGGAGATATTTGTGGTTGTCATAACTGGGCAATTACTTACTACTGGCATCTAGTGGGTAGCGGGCAGGGATGCTATGAAACATCCTACAATGCAAAGGACAGACCCCCACAGCACAAAGTAATCTGGTCCAAAATGTCAATAGTGCAGAGCTAAGAAACCCTGGCATTAAAGAAACACACTGATAAAATCAGTTAGACCAACCTCTCATTTCACAGATGAAGAAACTCTGTCTAGATACAGAAACAAACTATTCATAGGTTTTTTAAATCTCTGTTTATATTTACTCTTGTTCTAAAAAAGATATGAGGTAAGATGAAAGGATATGTAATTCAAGAAATCAGGAGAAAAAACTGTGTACGTGTATGAGTACCTGAATAATAAGACTGGGAGAAAGGTAGAAACTGAAATAATATCTCAGCAGTAAAGATATTATTGGACTTAACTGAACCTTAGGCAGCCATCAATATAAAATTTCAGCTCTAGCAGGAATTTTGGAGTTTATGTAAGTGGTTCTCGGTTCTTTCTGTGCATCAGCAATCAATCACCTGTGGATATTTCAAAAATCACTGATGTCTGGTTGCTACCTTCAGAGAGTCTAATTCCACAGCTCTGGGTTGGGATCCTTGCATGTGTGGTTTTGAAACCTCCAGTCTCTAGATAAGTCTAACTCTAAGCCAGTGGTTCTAAACTCTGGCAGACTACAGTCATCAGGGAGCTTTTTAAAAATCTTGATGTCTGGGACCCAACCCAGACCTCAAGTCAGGCTAACTAAATCACATTTTCTAGATTAGAGCCTGGGCATCAGTAAAAGATCCCCTTTTGATACTAATGCTTCTAATCATCTTGGATTCTGATTAATTTCTCTGTTTATCATCTTACTTCCTATCATAAACTTGAAAAAAATACAAAAATATCACAAATCAACATGGACTCTTTGCCTATCAATTCTATTTAAGAAAAGAAAGCAAATTCTTTCTGTATCAAAGGTAGCATTGGTATTTTACATGGAACTATACAAATTACATACCAAACAAGGAATAAGAAATGAAATCTAACTATCAAAATGTATATTCTTCCTTTCCCTTTTCAAATTCTGTTTCCAAAGTTTCTACAGAAATTAAATTACCTTTGATCCTAAATAAGTTTAATGATTACCAAATTTTTCTTAATTATTAAATTTTTATTTCAATGAAGAGGAAAATATCTGTGCCATATAAAATTTGAGAATTGTTAAATTGTTAAATTCTCACTACAAGTTCCTTGAAAAAGGGCCTTTTGCTATATGCAGCTGTACATTCCCTCCTCAGCACCTCAATACAAATTCATGCAAAGGATAACAAATAGATCAGTCACCACTCTTCCATCCACCTTCCATCTTTCAGAAATATACTCTTTCTCTTGGCCACATTCCCATTCTCTTCTTTGTGTGCTTATAATATTATCATTGTTTCCCTCAAATGTTAGTGAAATGCCTTGAGGAAGAGGAAATAAACATGAATGCTTGGTTTACCATCTTCAGTTGTAAATCCACTACTTTCTTCATATTTTTCTTTTCCTTGTCTTCCATTATACTTTTTTTCCTTTGGCATCCTCAGGCTCCTCTTCTTCAGCCTGCTTCTTAAATGCTGGTTTTCTTTATCATCATGTCTTAGGCATTCTTATATTCTCATTCATTCTCTCACTGGATTATCTACTCCCATGGCTTTATCCATCTCTATGCCCAGAACACTTCCCTGATCTGTAGATTTCCATACGCAATTAGCTGTTAGATACCTTCATTTTGATGACTTGCAGGAACTTCAGAGTCATTATGTTCAAAATGAAACTCAACATCTTCCCTCCTTTGTTTCCTATCTCAATGAATGTTATCATCACAAGTGAATTTCCCAAGCCATTCTTGACCCCACACTTTCTCTCACTGCCTGACTCATGGTCTACTTGTTACTCCAAGTAGGGACTCTGGACCAGCATCATCATTACAAGAGAACTTGTTAGAAACACAAGTTCTCAGAGCTCTGCCCAGATCTATTAAACCGGTATCTTTGGAAGGAGCACCCAGAAATCTGTGTTTAAACAAGCCCATGATTCTGATAAATGCTCAGGTTTGAGAACCACTGTACTGGAAGCCTGCCTACCTATCTAGTCCATCTCTTTAGCCTCATCTCTTGCTGGTAATCAAAACTTTCATTAAGAAGAAATAATCCTCTTTATTAGTGCCAATGCTTTTTGTCTTAAAGTTTTATTAAGTACTTATATTCATTAATATAAAATATTAATACAGCTACTCCAAGTTTACTTAGCTCAGTATTCATTTGATAAAAATTTTTTCAACCATTTACTTCTAACTTTTCTATGTCCTTATGCTGGTTTTGTTCTTTAATTCAGCCTGGCAATCTATGCAATTTAATTGGAGGATCCCTTTATGTAATTGAGATTACTATGTTATTCATTTTATTTTCAACTCTTATTTTTGTGCTTTCAATTTGTCCCATTTTGCCTTTTTTGGGGGGGGGGAGGGTCTTCTTTGAACTAAACACCTTTGTGTTGTGTTTTGTTTTAAACATTTATTTTTCATTTACTTTATTTTTCTTTATTTATCGCCCCCTTCCCCCAGATGGTTCGCTCATCTGTCTGCTCATTGTTTGCTGGAACCCAGGATACCTCCCACATAAGAGGTGAACGCCCAACAGACTGAGCCTTATCAGCTCCCCGTGGGCTGCGGCGCCTGCTGGCTTGTGGCTTCTTGTTGCGGCAGGGGCAGGGTCTAGCTCGTTGCAGCAGGAGGTGGCATCTATCTCTGTTACAGTGGAAGGCAGCATCTGCTTGTCATCTTTTAGGAGGCACCAGGACCTGAACCCGGGACTTCCCATCTGGTGGGCAGGTGCCCAAGTGGTTGAGCCACATCCGCTTGCCAACATCTTTGTTTTTTAATTGGAAGTTACATACTCTATTTCTTTTACTGGCTACCCTGGAAATGGCAACATGTATAACTAACTTAAAGCCTAAAGTTAACCAATATCTCTACATGCTTGTAGAATACCAGAACATGTGGAATCTGATCAGTACTCTATCATATGCTATTACTGATTAAGACTGTGTGTGTATGTGTAAACTTATGTTTATAGTCTGTATTCATTTGGATTTTCTAAAAATCTGCTGGGCTTTTTGTTCAATATTTTTTCTTCCATCTCAGATATTCCTTCTAAAACCACTGTTCTTCTTCCTGAAGAATATCTGTTAGAATTTGCTTTCACAAGGTCTGATTGCAGTTAAGTAGTTTCAGTAGTTGTTTGTCTTAAATGTTATTATTTTGTCCTCATTTGTGGAAGATAATTTTGCTGGATATATAAATTCTACACTGACAGATATTTTCTCTCAACTTTTTGAAGATTGCATCCCATACCATGTAGTTTCCTTTTTTATTGTTAAGGCATCAGTTCTCTGTCTAATTTTCATTCCTTTGTAAATAATCTGCTCTTTCTGACTGGCGATTTGTAGGATCTTCTTTTCTTTGGGGTTCTTTAATTTCAATACCATATCTTAGGGTGTTTATTTCCTTTCATTTATCCTAGAATTCACTAGTATTCCTGAATCTGAGGATATATGAATCCTCAGTGATTCTCTGATATTCCTAAGTGATATTTTGTGGAAAAAAAATTAAAACTTAGCCATGAAGCAACTCTGGGTCTCGTCTGATCATCTTGAAGGCAAAAATGCTCAACCCTCAGCCACTTACTGGGACTTCTCAAAGCTAAAAATTATTGTAGTTTGGGGGATATTTGGGCCAAACTGAATAAGAATAATAACTTTCAGCAGATTAAATTTGGATTTGATAGATAAGCAGTGGAGAAAGTTTCTTTGGGGACCTCAAGGGACAAAGACCTAGAAAATTCAAATCATCTTGGAAAAGAAAGATGGGAGTCAGACCAATCCAGATCCCCAGGTCCATTAACAGTCATTCTTACAGGAATTATACAGCTTTGAATTCACCCATCATTGAGCACATGCCCATTAATCCTAGGATCTTTCTGGAGCTAGACCACTGTGAGCAAAAACATCAAAGTGAGACTCAGCTGCTTTTCAGATCTGACTCTCACTTCACTATTAAGCTCTCTCTTCTCAACTGAGTAATCCCAGAAAACTCACATCATCTGCAAATCCTCTAGATTGTGAAGCAGGCTTTGTGGCAGCCCTAGTGATTGAAGGCTACTGGCAAATTCTAAAAAAAAAAAAAAAAGAGTGTACTAGGGCAATTTAGACTTAACCAAAATTCAATGTCCTTAAATATAACAATTATTCCTTTACTCCTGTGAGAATAGGTACCTTTTTGAAAGCTATCCCACTTGCCATTCTGCTTCTACGTTAGGACATTTGATTCCCCATTATTCTTTAGATTCTCAGAATTCAGAATCATATAATTATTCCTTGGGTTGTAAAAAGTAAGGAGGAGGTTCTCTTGTTTCAGCCAGCAACCCAATCCCTCATTCACAAATGAATGCTGAATTGATGCCACATTCCTGAGTATACTTTGGCAAATAACTCACCAGCAGAGTCAAGTACATAGAAGTTTTTCCATCAGTGGGGTTTTTTCCTACAGTTAAGTCCTATTTCATAGGAGCAACCCTAGTTTCCATGATGCAGCACTCAAACCACTGTCTATATTCCTTGCTTTTCTCTCTTCCACGATTCCACTTTAAACCAAGTCCTTTCCTTTCTTAGTTTTATAATGACATTAGGCAAAGGTGCAACATGGAGATTGTTAACTAATGAATTGTTTTACAAAACTATGGAGGCTCAGATGGGTTTGCTTAAGAATTCAAAGTGAGCTACAATGTGAAAAAAATGCTACAACCCAGACTTTTCCCCATTTCCCATTCTATAATAGCTGTTAAGAGAGATGGCATTTGCCAGTACACGTCACACATCAAGGCTGCCACAGGGCCTGATAAATATACTCTGAAGTATCATAGTCCCAATCCAACAAAACGAGGACTAGACCAGGCGTCCAATACTAATTACATTCCTTGGGACTATCACACAAGTTACTCAGCCATTGAAGATCTAAGATCATGTTGATAATTAAGGATTCCTTCGGCCATAAAATTCTGTATCCCACCATCATTTTTAAGGGGGGGAGTGGCAAAAATGGAGAAAGGAACAAAGTTCTACAAGTCTTACCTACCCATTTTCAGCAGCACTAACAACATAGGGCTGTTTTGAGAAGTCCCTTGCTCTTGCCAAACATGTTACTGAAGCCGAATGACCAAACAGAAGTCCTTTAGCTGAAATCTGAAAATGATGACAGCAAGCTTTGAAATAACTGTAAACTGTTTTCAGTTGAAGAACATAAGCATCATATTATACAGTGTTCATAATTCTACTTAGAAAGCCCTGTTATATTTTTGCTGTACCTAAGTTTCAGGAAAACTCTGATATATGGCATATTAAAATCCATGAAATAATAAACTCCTAGATAAAGGTATTGTGTTGTACACATTTTTTCATTTTGTTCTGTTGCCATCACGAAACCTAGATAATTGCCAGACCTGTTTTACAACATCTAAGTTTTGAATATAAATAAGTCAGTGTTGATATTTATTTTTCACAAAAGGTCTCCAAATAATAGTAGCATATTGACGTGCAAATTTCTGAATTCAAAAATGAGTTTACAAAATAATACAAGAAAAAATATTAACCTTTTTGTAACCATTATAATACCTTATTTAGCTTCTTGCCTCAGAAATAGGAAAATTAACTTCTAAACATTCAAGAAAAAATTTTTAACTATGCTATAATTTAAAATATCAATGTTTTTCACTTATATGTGCATTGAAAATATATGATATTAAAAGCTAATTCTTCCATTATCTTAGATGTGAAAGAGTCCACTCCTCATTATCTAGTAAAACAAGTTTATGAAAACAATTACAAACTAGAAAACATGCCAGAACACACTGGTAAATGTCTTGTGGATAACAAAAATCTATTTTCTGAATTAATTAATATTCACTATGTTTTTTTCTGAGCTATGCAATTATACATGTAAATGATAACTGAATGATATCAATTAGTACAAATTATTTTACATCATAATTATTTTCTGCATTTATATTATTATGATCGTAACCAAAAATACTTCTTTAAAAAGTCTCTTGTCAGGTTAAATATTTAGTACTACAAACTGGGTTTTTGTGATCCATTAGAATCACTTATGGCCAAAATTCTGACTCTTTGTCTTTCTCCTGGGAAATCCAGAAGATTCCACCTCAGAAAAAAGCATACAATTTTTCCACATCATCAAACTTGGGGGCTCACACCCTGTCAAACCATTTCCAATCTATTATAGGCCAAACTGAGCAATGAATCAGGGTATATCAAGACATTTTATCCAATTCACTGCAGATACATAGACTGGAACTCCATTGTCTTCCATATGAAGCCCTCATTTTGCTAATAAATCCCCACCTGTACTTGGATCAAGCTGTGTCAGTTCACTATAATCTCATTTTATCATCTTCTAGAGCTGCTATAAAGAATAACAAAATTTAAAAAGTCTACAACCATACTTTGACATTATTATTATGTAATCCAGGGGAACTTTATTTCTATTTACTTCTATTGACTCGTCCTCTGTGAAGCACTGGTTTTCACTACCCCACACCCTATGAACTTTTAATATCACAAAGGGGAAAGGGAAATGGATATACAACCCGATGAACATCAATATAGTGCCTACGTTATCCCAGGCACACGTGCAACTTTCCACAGACAGTGTTTAAATCCCGATTTCACAGATAAGGAAATTGAGGCTCAAAGATTATAAGTCATTTGCCCAGTGTCACACACAACATTGCTGGTGTTCAAAGATTTTGTCTTCGTGTTTTCTTCTGAATATTAGACAGGAGGAAAATGGAATATAGCAATACTAAGGAAATATGCCTGAGAGGATGATCACCTTACCTTTTTTCTATGCTTATAGGTGTGATGAATACCAGCAATCAACATCACAAAGATGAAAAACTCCCAATTGAGGAAGTTCCTTGCATGTGAAATGGAGAGGCTTCTAATGAGCCTCCAAAGTTCTGTGGAAGCCAGGCTGTGGACCTGGAGGCAGCCTGCATAACCTAGGGGTGTGATTAGAAGCCAGGCCGTGGGCCTGGAGGCAGCGTCCATAACCTAGACAGTTGATTAAAAGCCCAGATGAGGGAGACTTTCATTTCCTAACTCTCCTGCACCCTTCCATCCCACCACCCATGGCAGGGAAAAGACTGAGATGTGTGTCCAATACTCTAGTGAATACTTGGATACTCCAAGATGCCCAGAATTTGAATTACCTTCTTACTCTCTCTACTCCTATTCTCTAATCCCTTCTACTCCCTATACAAATAAATGATAACATCATTATACCAATCCCATCCATCACCCAAGCCCAAAATCTGGAAGGTATCTTTGTTCCTTCTTCTTTACTCCACATCCAATCAGTTACTAAGTTCTGTACATTTTCTCCTCTTAACATCTTTCCAGTTTTCATTGCCTCTTCATTCCCACCACTGCTGATGTGACTAATGCTCAAAAACTTTCTTGACTAAATTCCCTGTCCCTCATCTCATCTCTCCCGCTCTTCAGTAGGCCCTCTGCCTTATCACCAAGTTATATTCTAAAATAAGAATATAATAAAATAGTATTATTTCATCACCTCGCATAAAACATCCTCAAAATCCCTTAATGTTACCACTGCCTTTATTATTTTCATATATTTTTTCTTTTTTTTTGAAAGATAACTTAGATTACATAAATGTTACATAAAAAATAAAGAGGATTCCCATATGCCCTGCTCCCTACACTTCCCACATTTTCCCACATTAACAACATCTTTCATTAGTGTGGTACATTCTTTACCCAGCTGGCACATGGACAGCCCAAAGATCTAAGTCTCTTGGATGTACACTCATCAACTCTAGTACTAATTATAGGTTCAAATAGAAGGGTCAGAAGAGCCATGTGTAGGGAAACCACAACTGAGTTCAACTCTGTCACACTGGGGAGCACAAACTCCAAAGTAGGGCACACTGGCAAGGCACCAAACCCCCAAGCTATCCGCCCTGACCACAGTGTCTGGATGTCTCCAGAGCCCCCAGAAGCCCTGCTGTTTGAGATATTATTTACTTTGGCAGTCAATGAGATCCTGCTGAGACTCCTACCTTCTTCTCCTGTTCAACTCCTGTGCACCCTTTAAAACTCAGCTCAAGCACCACCCTCAGAAAGCCTTTCCTTGATCTCCTAGTTGGTGTGATGTGCTTCTTCTCTGTACTTCTACATACTCTTCAGCCAATTTCTATGACAGCACTGATCACATTGCTTTACGACTTCCTCTGTACACGTGCATCTCCTATGCGAGACTCTGTACAACTTGAAGGGATGGTCTGTGCCTAGAATATACAAAAAGCACCTATCTATCTGTCTAATGAATGAATAAACAAAAGTCCCTGGATTTGTTTTTCTACTTTACAGCTCATGGCGGCAAGTGTTAAAGACCATGGAACCTCGTATATTCTTTTCCTTAAATCTTTTTGGAAGGGAGAGAGGGCTCTTCAATTTAGTATGATGAGGAAATAAATGGCTCCCAGCTCGCTTTATACCATGCTGCCCTACAATTTCCTTTTTCTCTTCCTATTGTCCTTCGCCTCTACAGATACTCAAGGCACCCATGGGCAGTCATATCCCCTCTTGCAAGCCTCAAGCCCTACCTTCTTCTTTCTCTGCACAAATTATTCCTTTAAATGTTCAGTTTTAAAAAATCAAATTAAACCACAAGCATTAAAATCATAATTATGGAGCACTCATTTGACCTTCTTACGGATAAGAAAAGTATTTGTTGGGAACTCAAAAATGCCCTTGAGTTTTTGAAAAGTCAGGAGTTTTCCCTTCAACTGGCTGATCAGTTGTCATGTAGGAGTGAGAGTCATGGGAAAATAAGAGAAGCTATGGTTATTCATTTTGGTCCTATGGTTAGCCATAGAAAACATTAAGGAAAACTTTTATATGGAGTATCTCACGTTCATTCAAATCAATGTCTTATTCATGTTGACTTTTTCACAACGTCCCTACAGTGATATTTCCCAAATACAAAGCTGATCCCATGAGCTATTTAAATATCAATGGATTTCTTTGCCTAGAGTAGGGGTTCTTAACCAGGAGCCCACAGGTTCGTGGAAAGATTTCAGGGGGTCCGTGAGCTTGAACTGAAAAAAAATCAACTTATTATCTTTATTTTCTATGATCTCCAATGTTGAGTGTCATAAAACTATTTGTCACTATATTCTGAGAAGGGGTCCATGGTTTTCAACTGACTGGCAAAGGGGTCTGTGGAATGAAAAAAAGTTAAGAACCCCTGACCTAGAGATTCCAACCAAACTCCTTTGTTTCCCAAAGTTCTCTATGACCAGGTCCCCATCTTGCCCTCTGGGCCTCAAATCTCTCTTATCCTTGTTTACAGCTAGGCTCCAATAACAAAAACAGCTGTCCAAGCACATGCAGCTTCCCTGATGTGGAATGATCTCCTTTCTTTTACTCCAGCTGGTCTCCATTCCCACCCCATATCTCTAATCCAGGGTTTGTTTGGTTTTTTATCTTGACACTATTGGCATTTTGGACAGATAATTATTTATTGTGGGAGTCTCCCTGTGCACAGTAGGATGTTTACAGAATTCCTCGCTGGCCTCTACCCACTAGGATACCAGAAGTGGCCTCCTCTACCCCAGTTGTGACCACCAAAACTGTCTGAAGACATTGCCACATGTCTTCTAGGGCACAAAAATCACCCTCTCCCAGCCCTCCACCCCATCCTTCCATTAAGAATCAATGCTCTAATCCCAAGTATAAGATCTGCTCCTAAGAGAAGTATGGCATAACTTCCTCCACTGAAAATGCATCACAGATCACTCCCTACTTTGTGCTACGCTATACGTTGTATTATTGGCATTATTTCACTGTTGTTAGTCTATGTACTTCCTCTCTACTATCCTGCAACTTCCTTGGTAGCCAGTCACAGGCCTCTCATTCGTGTTTGAACTCAGGTACCTAGCATACTGCCTAACTTATACACTCAACAAATGCCTGCTGAATAAATGCAGAATAAATATCAAGAACATATAAACAAAGATACAGATGCTAGGATTCCAAATTTCTTAAACTAATAGAAGCCTACATATTACAAAACAACTTCTCTAGCCAGAAAACACTGCTTCAACAGTAAGAGTAGCAACACATTTTAAACCACTTAGAAGGCTGAGTTTACACTGTAATAGAAAACTAAATGTGAAGGCCACCATATTCGAAGCATAACTGTTGCAATGTTTCTTTCGAGATTGCGCATAAGCATTGAGCCAGTCTGCTATGCAGTTCTTGGCAGTCCTGTAGTAGAACTGTTCAGTAATGGGAGATGTTAATTAATTACACTATAAAATAGAATTACAATTAATTGTTAATTTAGGTTTTAAAGTGACAAACTTTAAAGGCTAAAAATAGTCTTTGATCTTTAAAAGGCTACTTAATGAGGGCAGTATACTTTAAGTACATCATTAGTTTAAGTGTTCAAATTGGGTCTAGAGGCTGCTAGAGTTAAGCAAATATCTATTCCGATATGTTAAATGTTTATGACTTGGGACAGGGACAATTAATTGCTAATCAATGAGCCAAATCCTAGGTGAGGTCAGGTTCTGAAATAAAAGAACGACAACAGTAAATTGGATTTAAAGCTTTTTGATGCAACCTGTAAAAATCACAGGCAAGCACAGACTAAAAGAATAGCAAGAAGGCCAAACTGACAGAAACACCCAGATAATTAAGATATTACTCATTTAGCTAATAGTGGTTTTCAAGCATGCCCTTTGTTTAGATTAATGAGCCATAATTTTCAGAATTACAGTTAAATGTCTGCAGTTCAGTTACTTAAACATATAATTCAGGATATATAATAGTAAAACTCAGCACAGCTTAAAGGATGATAACACTTAGCTGGTAGCTAAGATTAGCAATATTCGTAATATCATTTTCATATATGATTTTGATCCAGCATATAACACTTTTTTTCCAAATTCAGAAGTAAAATCAATTTACTACTTCAGTGAACATCTTTTTAACAATTATGCAAAGTCATTGCATGGAGAAGCAAGCTGTGCTTATTTTGTGAGCATTGTCTATTTCAATATCAGTAGTTTTCACTAACCTTTAGTTCAGGTGAGAGATTCCAGAGACAGAGCTGACCCTCTTGACTTCCAGTGACAATCGTTTGTTGGTCGTCAGTGATCATGATGGCAGTGATGCTGTGAAGCGGGGCCATTTTTCCCCATAGCGCCACTGCCTGCAGGGAGGACCTCATGTTGGACATATCTGGACAAACAGAGAAGGGAAGTAATATACATGGCCATCATCCTTAATGTTGGGGAACTGAACATATTACAAAGTAGATATTTGAGACCACAAACTTTAATAACAAGATCTTCTCCTGGAACTCTTCCATTCAGTAGAAGAGAAAGCAACCATCAGACAATGAAGTTACCATGCCCAGTGCAAATCCATCACAGAGGAGGGACTGTTCTTCCAACTCTTGATTGCTGGTGCTGATGAAGAGAAGGAAAGGAATAGTCTATTCACTCCATGCCCAGCTCTCACCCCATCCTGCTCTGAAGGCCAGCTGGGCCTTTCAAAAAGAATATAACACACAATATAATTTGAAGACAGCTTTGCAGACTCCTTCTCCCCAGAAATATCACCTCACCTAGGTGACCAATGCCTGAAATTTGCTATTGAAAAGCAAACCTTTTCCATAGCAGTGCTTCCTGGTCTTCAAAGATGCAGGTATGACTGTCATGATTTCTGCCATATTCATGTTCCACCTGTACTATTTCAAATAACAATTTTAATAATTTTTATTAGATCCATTTTTGTAGTTGACATTTTTCTAAACAATAATATTCATGAAATCACTAGCTTCATGTGTTAAAATAATTATCGAAAAAGTTTGCCTGCAGACCACCCAAAATGGCCTGAAATATCACCCAGTATTATCTGCATTCCATTTTATGAAACATTGAGTTAAGTTTCCTATCCACATAAGCATTATTTTCTGAAACAGGAATAATTTGGGATGAATAATACCTTAAGTCCTCAGAATAAATTAGTAAGTTTTCTCCTGTAATTTAGCAGTACATATTTAAGCCCATTAAAACTATCAAATAGGAGAGAGGTGGAAGGTACAGGCTTACATCCCACATTTGCCTTGGAAAAGTTAAGAAATTGAAACCCTTCTGTCCTGCAGGCCTTCTAGATACTAAAGCATATAAAGTATAAATACCAATGTTAATTTTTAAAAAACTATAGTGCATATTATGTTTAATGTTCAATTATGCATATATACATACATATATATACATGTGTAAGTACTGACAACATTAACACAAATTTAATATGGGTATTGCCTAACCCACAAACTAGTTTTATTACAATTTTTACTTGTACTTTGGAATTTAGTTCCTAATTTCCCATGGTTCACTTTTTAAGCCAGTTCACGTCTATCTAACCTATAATATACCTGTACTATTCTTATTGTAGTACCCAAACACCATGAACCCAGGTTTCTATAGGAAATGCTTCCAGCATTCCATTTCAAATTAGCAGAACCACAAATATTAACCATATTACCAAGCTAACCAAAGAGTTCTGGTTTCATTAACATTGTAATCTGAACTTGGATCTTTTCTGCTTTGAATTCAGATATTTTTTGTTGTTGTTTATTATTTTTATACCCCCCACCCCCACCCTGAGATGGCTTCCTCGTCTGTCTGCTCATTGTCTGCTCATCTTCTTTAGGAGGCACTGGGAACTGAACCCAGGACCTTGCCCGTGGGAGGCAAGTGCCCAAGTGCTTGAGCCACTTCTGCTCCCTGCTGATTGTATCCTCTGCTGGTTGCGATGTCTGCTCGTTGCAGCGGTTGCAGCATCTGCTGGTTGCAGTGTCTGCTCACTAAGGTGACTGTTCGTTGTGGCGTCTGCTCGTCTTCCTTAGGAGGCACCGGGAACCCAACCTAGGACTTCCCATGTGGGAGGCAAGCACCCAATTGCTTGAGCCACATCTGCTCCCCAGATATTTTTTTAATTGTTGCTTCATGACCAAACTTGCAAAAAGTCTAGGAAATCCCAAAGAGTTAAAAACTAACAGAGGAAACTGAAATCAGTACAGTAAGAACTTTAGCTGATCCAGTATATGGCTCTTTTGGCTAAAAGTTTGAGTGTTAATTTCCACACAAGGACAGGAAACAAAGCTGTCCAGAGGTAACCTTGCTCAATGAAAGGGAAATTAGAAAATCCCATCACTATTTCAGGGAGATAAGGAAATGTATTTCCACCTGGGACACTATGTGAGAAGAAAATACAAATATCAACAACAACAAAAAATATGTCAAGCCTCAACAACAAATGGCTTAGGAGTAAAGATATTATTATACATAATGCTAGAATCTGCATGTGAAGAAATTCATGTAAAAACATTGTTCTCAAGTCAATGATACCTCTAAGAAGCCTGTCAAAAACACTACACACATATCAGAATATCTAAAATTAAAAACAATGATCATAACAAGTGCTAAGAAGGATGTGGAACAACTGGAACCCATACTTGCTAGTAGAAATATACAACGTTGAAAACAGCTTGGCAGTTTCTTAAGTTATATAAACAAACTGCATGACTGAGCCAATCCACTCCTTGGTCTTTCAAAGAGATGAGAAAATATATATTTATACAAAGATTCTAAATGTGAAGTTGTATTTGTAATACCCCAAATGGGAAATAACCCAAATGTCCATGAACAGGTGACTGGATAAACAAACTGTGGCATATCCATATCAGGGGATCCTTAGTATTCAGCAATAAAAATGAATGAACTATCGATTCATGCAACAACATGGATGAATCTCAGAATAATTATGTTGAGTGGAATATACAACAAAAATATATACACTGTATGAATCCATTTACATAAAATTCTAGAAAATTTAAAATAATCTACAGTAACAGAAAGCAGACCAGTGGTTGCCTGGGGACAGGGAGTAGGACAGGAAGGATTAATTACAAAGGGAATGAGGAAACTTTTGAGGGTGGTGGATATGTTCATTTGCTTAATTGTGGTGATGGCTTCATGAGTGTCAAAACTTATCAACTTGTATACTTTAAATACATACATGTTGACATATATCAAATGCCAATTATAGTTCAATAAAGCTAAAGAATGAAAAGCATTCTGGAAGACACATCCACAACTGAGTTTCCAGAGAAACTAACAACTCCAGTGGCAAATAAACTCACAATAAAAAATTACAAAACATTCACACACAAAAAAATAAACCATGAACAAACAGAAATATTAGTATCCTCAATAATTAACAATAAGAGACAATCTAAAATTTATTACAAAAACAGAACCAATTATTAAATTATTATAAACTATTGAAGCAACAGAAGAAGAAAATAAAAACCCCAAGGGAAAAAAGTTATCCTATTAAAAAAGCAAACAGGCAGACTTGTAAAAGAAACAATATATCTAGATATAAAACATATGATCATTGAAATAAAACTAAGAGATTAAATCAGAATATACTCAAGAGAAGAGAGAATCAATGGACTTGAAAATAATTCTCAGGAAATTATCCAAAATATAGCATGGAGAGGTAGAGGAATAGAAAATGTTGAATATAAAAATTAGAAAGATTAAAATTAACCAGAGAAATTAAGAGATATGGATGATAGAATGAAAATAACCAACTTTTATCTAGTATTAATGTGCCAAAAAAGGGCAGAACTCCTCCCCTCCCTAACTAATTCAGCCCTAAAGCCATCAGGTAGAGCAGAGCATGATGCAGCGGTGACCAGAAGTGGAGTAGCAGAGCTGGAGGACAGCAGACATCCATATAGGAGGGCATGTGGAGTCAGCGCCCAGGAAGGGTGGGTAGGGTGTCCAATGTGAGTTTCAGTGTCCAACCAGGGTGAAGAGAGATAACATGTACAAAACAGTAAAGCACTGGAGTTGGAGCCTGAGCAAGGGAAGGCTCCACGATGGGCTGTTTCAACAAGGGCTGCCAAGAGCCTCAGAGGGGTAAGAACCTGTGGAATGGGGCAGCAAAGCCTGTGCAGGGTGAGAAGGCGTGCACAAGCTCAAACAGGGTGATGATGGTGTTCACTCCAGGTAAGGAGGCATTGGCACAGGGGAGTCAGAGCCCAAGCACAGGGAGGAGCGAGCATCCATTTACAAGGACGGTCTGGCGGAGTGCTGGCATCCAAGGAGGATAAGGAAGGCCATCACACTGGAAGACATTCAGCACAGGGTATCAGAGCTCAGGTGGGGTAAAGAGGGCTACTGTCCAAAAGTGCAACAACACACTAGAATACAGCTGGATGAGGAGGACACTCACGTGTGGGCAGTGGACTGCTCCACAGGGCTTGAAAAGGAGAGCATCTGCATAGAGGACAGAGCAGTAGCATCTGTGGGAGACTGGTCACATACAGGGTAATTGAGCAAATAATTAAGGTATTAAGGATAACAGGAACCAGGTTTCTTACAGTCAGAAAAGGGAGGTAGAAATACAAAAAGGGACAAAATTGGAATAATCCCAATCCCTGTGGTGCTGGAGTAAAATCAAAGGTATTGCTGTGAAATAAACGCAGAGGTAAACACACACACACACAAACATTCCCTAGTTCTACTCACTAAGAGGACCTGGGAGCAGCAACACCCCAACAACAACGGGCTCACCTAACTCACCTGATCTTACCTTCTAAACACTATTATTCTTCACTAAAAGGAACCAGAGCTCCTTAGGAAAATGGTTGATTACAGGCCTGGAGCAGGGAAAGCACAAGATGAGCCTGGAATATGTTGTTAAAAGCAAAAAAGTTCTCAAAGGGAAAGGGGATGTATCAAAAGGACACAGGGGGACAGATGTGGCTCGGGTGGTTGGACGTCCGTCTCCCATATGGAGGGACCTGGGTTCGATCCCTGGGACCTCCCGGTAAAAATGAAAATTAAAAAAGGACACAGAAGCTAGTTTGAGGGGGCACCCACTGGTCAAATTGAGGACAATTTGAGAAGCAAAATAAACAATGCTAGTAACAAATTATATAATTCCTATATAAAAATAGGAAACCATGAGTCCACACTTATACAAAATAAATGAATACATTAAAGTTAGATGAGGAATGAGGTATTTATATTGTTTCAAAATAACTCCCCACAAAATATGTATTGCTTACTATGGGAAGAGAGAGTGACTTTACAGTAAAAAAAAACCTGGCAGACACTATCTAAAATCAAATGATAAAAGTTAATGTCACCAGTGATGAGACAAACCAAACATATGTGCCAACTGATAGGATGGAATGAGAAGAACACGGTGTTGCTTCTGTGATACTCCTACCAAAAATGCCTGCCTTGAATTTAATCATGACAAACCCAAATTTAAGGGACACTCTACAAAATAGCTTCCTGTAATCTTCAAGACCATTAAAGTCAAATAAGACTAACAAACTGCTCCCCACTCAAGGGATATGACAACTAAATTCAACATGTGATTCTAGAGATTCTGAAGTGTATTACTAGGACAACTGGCAAAACTTGAATGGGGCCTAAGAATTGAATGGTGGTAATATGTCAGTGTTACATCCTAATTTTGATGGTTTTTATTGTGATCGTGTAGGAGACTGTCCTTATTCATAGGAAATATGTACTAATGTATTCACAGAATTTGGGGTAACAGTTTGGTGCTGTATTCTCAAGTAGTTTTGGGAAAATAGTTTTTACTTTACTTGCTACTTATCTGTAAGTCTGAGACTGTTTCAAAAATTATTTAAAAAATTAATCGCTGATAATTTTCCAGAGTGTTTCAAGGACATGAAAACCTACATTTAAGAAGCCATAAGTTTTAAGGAGTTAAAACAAAAATGGACACCAAGGCACATCTTAGTTTCTTTTTGAGGTGATAAAAATGTTCAATAACTGATTGTGGGGATGGTTGTACAACTCTGAATATACTAAGAACCAATAAATGATATACTTTGGGTTATAAAAGTTGTTAAGTAAATAAATAAGTAAATAGGAAACACAGAGCACCAGAAGCTATAAAGTCCTGAAAAATAAATGTAATAGAACATGTGCAAGACGTTTAGAGATAAAATTATAAACATCCTTTAAATAACAAAGACTTTAATCAATGAAAAAATTTAACATGTTAATGTTATAACATGTTAATGGAAAAGAAGACCCAATGCCACACAGATGGCAATTTCCCACAATTCATCTATAAATTCAAACAATCCCAAACAAATCCCCAACAGATTTTTGTTAAGGAAACTGATGTTTATCCCAAAATTCATATTACAGAGTAAAGAGGCAAGGAAAACAAAAACATTTTGAAGAAGAATAAGGAGAAGAAGAGGAAGCTCTACAATAATTAAAACCATGTGGTACAGGCTCAGAAGTTTTCAAGTAGACTAACAAAATAGAATATAATAATAGAACCCAGAAATATGTGGGCAGGGGGGTGATAACTTGGCATATGACAAAGATGTCCATACATATTACTGAGAAATTAAATTTACTATTCCTTCACTCTTACTAGGAGGAATGGCTATTCACATGAGAAAATTAAATTAATTTAATTCTAAAACTTAGAGCATATATATACAAAAATTTATATCATACTGAATAAAGAGGTACATCTTAGAGACACTTCAAAATTTTTATTAGGATATATAAGAGATTATCATTATGACAATGGGATAGGAAGGATTTACTAGACAAAACCTAATAAGAACCATACAAAAATGGATAAGTCTGGTTCCATTAAAAATCTAAAACTTTCAAGTTTCTACATAAGCAGAAGAAATTAAATGAATTTTTAAAATCTGCTTTTCCTTAGTTACTATCAGCTTTATTATTATTCCAAGATGTAACATTTCTATTTTTAAAAGTTACATGTCATTGGGAAATGTTCCCGACAGTCTCTAGGTCTAGTTGCATATACAACAATAACACTAATAAAATGAATTTAGAGTTATGTAGACTGACTGCAATTGACTAACACCAGGGAAGTTAAACGATAGATAGTCATGTGTAACAGTCTTGACAATATACCATTTTAGCAAAAACTTTATACTGCGGTATGTAATCTTGGGGAATTAGCAGGTACATATGAAAACAAATAGGACAGACCTAAGATAATTCACCCAAGTAAAATGACTGCTCATTTAACAGCTCATTTATATTAAAAACACTGGTTGAGAGAGGGAGGGTGCAAGAAGCAAAGGAAGTAGGAACATAATGAGTTCCAACTGAAGCAAGTACAGGAAAAAAGTGAATCACAGCAGACAAAGACTTGAGACATAAGAGAAAAACTTGTCTGGCAGTCTTGGGGCTCTTCGTGTAAGGGCAAATTGGTCTAAATCTCCATTGCTCCAGAGGGTTCCACTGGTATACCAAACCCAGAATTATCACTGCCCATTACGGCTCCTACCTGTGAATAAAAGATGACGAGGTGGCCCATACACCATGTTTAAAGAATGTAGGAAAGCAGAAAACCATAATTGTAGCAATTTCTAAGACAAAGTGCTAAATAGATGACACGTTTCATTTACCAGGAAAATTCACTTTTGGGGAAAAACTCATTCCAGTGAATACTAGAAAAATGTGATACAACTGAAAATTACAAAGCAGGTAATGAGAAAGGATCTACATGGGTAGGTATAAATATTCTGCTTCTAAGCAATACTACTCCTGACTTTCCATGACTCTTAACTATAGCTTCTATTATTATAACTAAAATCACCATTCAAAACTCATTTGCATTTTGACCCCCACTCTTGGCTTGGCTAATGTGCGCTTCTCAGAACCAAGGAGTGGCAGAAGGAGGGAGTGCTGGTGGTCACGTTGCTCCAAAGGAAGCTGAGCACTGTTTGTGCACTTTGGCTTGGGTCCAAGGACGCACCTGTCCCCTTTTTCACTTTACCAAGGAACTTGTAGTCAAGGAAATTTGTCTAGCCTGCTAAGTAGAAGTGCAGGAGAAAATATTTTAGGGAATGAATGTATTTGTAATCATTAACTAACATTAAGCTAAAGACAAACAATTCCTTAGGCAAGTTATTTATATACCTATTTTTCTGGAAAATTAGCCTCTCTTACCTTGAATCATTGTGATGTAGTCTACTCAATAACTGGCCTTTATGTATTATTCTGGTTCTGTATCTCCCTTAAAATTATCTGCTTTGCATTCATCTAACCCTTAACAGCCAAAGGATTTCTAACACTTATACCAAATTAGCAAACACCGAAGCCAAAGCCACAGAATTCACTGCAAACAGAATTCATCCTGAACGATCCAGATTGCTCCGTGTTAAGTGAAAAGAGAACTGGAATTTAAAGACCTGGTTCTAGGACTGGTTTTACCACTTATTACCTCTATTGCCAGATTCTAAAAGTAATAAATAGCAAAACCAGGATATCACCTGTGCTACCTACATCTCAGTAGTTTTATGAGGAATAAATTCAATGATTCAATGATGTAAATAAAAGCATACAGGCTTAAACATAAATTTTATGCTATCATTACATTACCTTGCATATATTACTTCATATTATTAAACTCCATAATTCTAGAATTTAGAGCTAGAAGTAGCCTTGGGGATGATTAATCCAATCCCTCCCACTTACAAGAAAGCTGGAAATAGGCAGTGTGGCCCAAATAATTCTTCAGCTCACTTCTGAGATTCAGAGAGACTAAATGAATTGTGCAGAGCAGTGAAGATAAGTAGCTTATTAAAAAGTCACACATTCCAGAAGTTCCCTTTTTCATGGCTCTTTTTTTTTCCTTTTTGCAGAAAAGTTAAAAAGGTAGCTGTAGAAACATAGTTCCTTGTCATCAATAGAAGAGAAAGTAAATCCACATCTTCTGAGATCCTTTACAACTTCCCAGAAATCTCCATTAAAAAATAAACCTCAAAGGATAAAAACCATTTATTGTACACTCTCTACATTGGAAAGGAACCTGGTATTAAGGAGAAGGTTATGCCCATGACAGAGTGTACCTATTCCATTTCAAATAATTATGTGTCTAGACAAGTTTTTAAAGCTTTAGAAAGGGATTACAAATCTCCATCACAGTCCACAATTTATAATTATTGTATCTCAAATTTGAATGATGGAATGTTATTTTGGAATACCCAAAACAAGTCTACAATGGATAGATGTTTACAGGTCCTTAAATAGTTTTTAAATCTGGTCTATACCAAAGACAATTCAAAATAAACACTTTCGTTTTTAAAAAAAAAAAAGGGGGACATTAAAAAGGAAACATTTCCACAGACAGGAATACAGTTACAGACTATACTGTCAAAGGTAAATAAATTTCCCTCATTTGGATCTAGTTACAGTATCAAGTACAATATTTAAGAGTTTGATATGCATTGTTACTTACATGAGCAATATAATCACTATTTTATCATATAATCAACATAGCTATTGAAATAATTATATATAAACACACCATAGACACAGACACACAAACATAAAACTGTACTCTTTATTTTACTTTATTTTTTATTAATAAAGCTTAGAAAAATGGACAAATTTATTATTGGAAGATGCAAACAGTCATCACTCAAGATGAAGTAGAGAACATGAGCAGTTTAAAGAAACTGAAGTTATAGTTAAAAATGTCCCCACAATGAAAATCCAGGCCCAAATGGCTTCACTGGTGAATTCTACTCAATGATAAAACTGTACTCTTAAGTGACTTTCAATTTTCACCCAAATTCTGACTGTAGTCTACTCAGATACCACAACAGATTCTCAGGATGAGATGAAAAGCTTTAAGAAGCTCACAGCCTGCAGGTAGAATACCAAATGTGAATGAATTACTTGCTGATTATGTAGCTGCATTTACTTATACCCCACCACTTCTCCCAAAGTGGCTTTAATACTGTCTAACAAGTAGACAGTAATAAATAGTCTAGCCTTCTGGAAATGTAGAAGTGCTATGGGGGCACAGATAGGAGTGTGGTGTGATGTACAGAGTAGCCAGTGTTTCATTAGCCTCCCCATCCTTTTGATTTTTATCCCCGCCCTCAGTAATATATAGCCTCTCAAAACCCCTTTCATATATATTTATTATTGTCATTTCTGAATGGTCTAATGAAAAATAATTTAGAGAAAAAAATCATTTTAGATTCTCATTATCAAATTTTATATTATAAATCAGGTTTGATACAGTTTAATTTTATTCATTATATATAAATTTAAATTAAATTTATGCATTAAGTTTGAAAGAAAAACATAATATTAAGTTTAAACATGCCATTTTAATATTACATACTTAAGTACAGATTAGGTATATATCAAGTAAGACCAAAACTGTATTAGTGACATGTTTGGATTTCCTACCTTTTATGGTTATTAAAGTAGTCAAATTGTTCATTTTCATAATTTCCACATTTTGTTTCTAAATAAGATAGGAGAGGTTTCAAGCTGTTGCTTGCAAATGCTTCTTAGTCAATGAGACATGAAGTTTGTAAATACCTTTATTTTTTTTAGGAAAAATCCATATTCACAAAATCTTTATGACTTCACTCTTTTTAACATTATTTATAAAGTACCTGTGGTGGCTGCATTTCCCATATAAGAAACTTTATCAGATGAATATATCTTACAGTTCTAAGGCCCACCTTCTTGAAGTGAATCTGCAGAATTGTTGCTGTTTTCATTCAAACTGACGAATTTCAACAATAGAGTCCATGCTTCCTCTTTTTAGCCAAGGGTCCACTATGATATAAATTAAATAAATCAGAGCTTCCCAGTGGTATGCTAAGGCACATGGTAGGCCATGAATAGTTTATATGACTACAATCTAATGGCCAACCTGGAATCAGCAACCTAATATTTCCCTCCATTTTGTTGGAACACAAAAAGGGGAAATAGTGTAGTTAATTTCCCTAGAATGTAAATTCTATCAGAACAAGAAGATTCTCCAGTCCTAGGAAAGTCACATCACTTTCTCTCCATTTCCTCATCAGCAAAATAAGAGTGGAACTCCACATTCTTAAAGTGGTGGGAGATATTGAAGACCCTCAACCCAGTATGTGGACAAAGATGATCATCTATTATGTTTATGCTTTGTTGTGAAAAAGGATGGGAAGCACTGAATTAAGCAAAACCTGTGTAGCAACATAAATATGTAAAGCTCAAATTATTCTATGTTTTCAGCTAAGTAATGAGCCTTTGACCCTGTCATGTTGATGACCACTAACTGCTGCACAAACTCTCATGATGAGCACCTGGAGGCTAACAAACCCTTCCATTTTAGAGGTAAATATTTTTTAAATAATATATTTTTAAGTAGAAAAAGCAATGGCTACCAAGTCTAACAATGTCAGTGTGGACCTCCTGAACACCTCCTAAACCCATAGGGGCTGTTAAATCCACAGTGAGGAAACGCCTTGCAAAGCTGCAAATTAGAGTGTGCCAAGGAGGAATGTCTTCATCTTTGATCCACAGTCCCTAGCACACTGCCTGCCACACAGGTAACAGTCAATAGATATTTCTTAAGTGACTGCATTTAACCTTGAAAATAGAGTAAGGGCTCACTAGAAACTAGAAGAGACTTTAAGAATGTGAAATTCAAATCTTATTTTGCTGAGGAGGAAATGGAGGAAAGGTGATGTGACTACCCTAAGACCAGAGAATCTTCCTGTTCTGGTAGAATTGACATTCTGGGGAAATTAACCACACTAATTCCCCATTTTGTGTTCCACGAAAATGGATGGAAATGTTAGGTTTCCGATTCCCAGGTTGGCCATTAGGTTGTACCCCGTATACCACAGTATCTGTTAACATAATTCAAAATGTAGTTTTATTGTGAAGAAAAGAAGCAAGAAAATATAAAGGAAAGAGTCGGATAAATCTTGGTCTTTTCTCCGCTTACTAGATAGCAAATATTCTTTCAGGCTCAGTTTCTTATCTATGAAATGGGAATAGTAATTACTTTGGTGAATTGTGAGGATAGGTGATTCTGTTCATAATTGGCACTCAGTAAATTTTATTGAATAAATGAATGTGGCAATGAATCATAATTTTACACTGTTGGGTAGAGAATGTCACTGTCACTTTCTAGCAATCTACCTCTATCAGTGAGATTTCCTTCTGTTACTTTTATAATTGTCTTGACAATTTATCTTCTCAAAAATATTGTGGGCATATATAGAACATTTTGGTCATGAAAATATACAATTTGTTATTATTAAATTTAAACTCTATGATGATTC
>JAQZBX010029401.1:0-27318 GCA_029593785.1 Cabassous unicinctus | reverse complement strand
GTGATTCTCAGAAACTGTTATCTTACCTCAATTCAAATCAATGAGGTCATAAACTGTTCTTCCTTCAATGCCTGGCTTGCTTCACTCAGCATAAGATCTTCAAGATTCATCCATGTTATTCCATGTGTTAGCACTTTATTCCTTCTAACAGCTGAGTAATATTCCATTGTATGTATGTGCCACATTTTGCTTATCCATTAATCTGTTGATGGGCACCGTGGCTGATTCCAACTTTTGGCAATTGTGAACAATGCCGCTATGAACATTGGTGTGCATATATCTGTTCGTATCTTTGCTTTCAGCTCTTCTGGGTATATACCCAGTAGTGGAATGGCTGGATCATATGGAAGATCTATTGTTAGTTTTCTGAGGAATTGCCAAACTGTTCTCCACAGTGGCTGGACCATTCCACAATCCCACCAGCAATGGATGAGTGTTCCTATTCCTCCACATCCTCTCCAGCACTTATAGTCTGCTGTTTTTTTGATAGCTGCCACTCTGATTGGTGTAAGATGGTATCTCATTGTGGTTTTGATTTGCATTTCCCTAATAGCTAGCGATGTCGAGCATTTTTTCATGTGCTTTTTAGCCATTTGTATTTCTTCCTTGGAGAAGTGTCTTTTCAGGTCACTTGCCCCTTTTTTATAGGGGTTGTTTGTCTTTTTATTTTCGAGGTGTAGGATTTCTTTATATATGCAGGATATTAGTCTCCTGTCAGATATATGATTGCCAAATATTTTCTCCCATTTGGTAGGCTGCCGTTTTATTTTCTTAATAACATCCTTTGAGGTGCAGAAGTTTTTAATTTTGATGAAATCCTATTTATCTATTTTTTCTCTTGCTGCTCGTGCTTTGGCTGTGAAGTTCATGAAACCATTTCCTATTAATAGATCCTGTAGATGCTTCCCTACATTATCTTCCAATGTCTTTCTGGTTTTGGCTCTTATATTTAGATCTTTGATCCATCTGGAGTTGATTTTTGTATAGGGTGTGAGATGGTATTCTTCTCCCATTCTTTTGGATATGGATATCCAGTTCTCCAAGCACCAATTGTTAAAGAGGCCATTCTCTCCCAATTGAGTGGGCTTGGTGGCCTTGTTGAATATCAGATGATGGTATATGCGAGGATCTATATCAGAACTCTCAATTCGGTTCCATTGGTCAGTAGGTCTATCCTTGTGCCAATACAATGCGATTTTGATCACTGTAGTTTTGTAGTATGTTTTAAAGTCAGGTAATGTGATACCTCCAACTTCATTTTTCTTTTTCAATATGTCTTTGGCCATTCGGGGCCTCTTATCTCTCCAAATATATTTTGTGGTTAGTTTTTCCAGTTCCTTAAAAAATGCAGTGTTGATTTTTATTGGGATTGCATTAAATCTATACATTAGTTTGGGTACGATAGACATCTTTATGATGTTTAGTCTTCCTATCCATAAACAGGGAATATTTTTCCATTTATTCAAGTCTTCTTTGATTTCCTTTAACAGTGTTGTGTAGTTTTCTGTATATAAGTCCTTTACATCTTTAGTTAAATTTATTCCTAGATATTTGATTCTTTAATTAGTATTGTAAATGGTATTTTTTTGTTAAATTCCTCTTCAGATTGCTTGTTATTGGTGTACAGAAATGTTACTGATTTTTGAGCATTGATCTTGTAGCCTGCAACATTACTGAAGTCATTTATAAGTTCTAGAAGTTTTGTTGTAAATTTTTCAGGTCTTTCTATGTATAAAATCATGTCGTCTGCAAATAATGAGATTTTTACTTCTTCCTTTCCAATCTGGATTCCTTTTATGTCTTGTTCTTGCCTCAGTGCTTGGGCAAGTACTTCTAAGACAATGTTAAATAGGAGTGGTGATAGAGGGCATCCTTGTCTTGTTCCTGATCTCAGAGGGAAGGCTTTTAGGAAAAAATAAGTGATTATATTAAATCTAATCTAGGTTTACACTCTCTTTTAAAATTTGTAATTTCTTTTAGTCTATTTTTCTATTTATTATACAATTTTACAATAAAGGTTTTTTAACAGCTAAAAAAAGGCCACTGATTATTCACTTTGGATAGATCATATGGTATGTTAATATATCTCAATAAAGCTGCTTAATAAGCAAATAAATAATTGTGCTCTTATAATCAGAATTAGCACCTATGCAAAGCTGGGGAAACAGAGAGATTGAGAGGGGAATAATTTCCTTGTTTGTCTGTTTTTTGTTTATTATTATTATTGAAATAATGAAAATGCTTTAATTATGATTGAAGTGATGAATGCACAACTATGCGATTGTACCAAATACCATTGATTGTACACTTTGGATGAATTGTATGCTTTTTTAATATGTATTAATAAAATTGGTTTGCTTAAAAAAGTAGAGTGGGTTGGGGGAAAATGTACCAACAGTAAGATATGGACTACAGTTAGTAGTAATATTTTGAAAATGCTCTTGCATAGTATGTAACAAGTGTATAAAAATAATGCAAGGTGTTGGTGGAAGGGTGACGTATGGGGCGCCTGTATGATGTTATGCAGTTTTATTCTGTAATTTCACAACTCTTCCCATAACTCCATTTTTAACCTTCTTTTGTTTTCTTTATCTGCTTTTCCTTGAAAAGCTAATTTGGGGGTAGGCTCCCCCTGGGAATAGCTTACCCAGATCTGTTTTCCCCACCAAAAGAGGCCCCAGAATGCACCAAAGGGTTGTCGATCATTTCCAATCTACCCATGGAGGAGACCTGAAAGGCTGGCAAACCTCTCAATGCCTCCCTTAAAATGTGCTTTCCTGACCTACCCAGCAGGTGCTGATCTTCAGAAGTTAGTCAACTGCCATTAATTTCATGGGACCTTGCCTTCCCCTTTTCTTGGGGAAGGGCCACCTTCAGCAATCTGTTCCCGACTGCACTTAGAAGATCCTGTGTTCACCCCAGACATTCTGCTTGATGTAGGGTTGAAACAGGGGCTGCCTTTACCTTTTTGGACTGCTGGGTTTGATCTGCCTAGGTTTCCCCTAGAAGCTGATCAAACCCTGCCTACCTTCCCCTCCCTCTGGGGATGGAGTAATGGCAGTAGCTGGAGATGACTTTCTCTGCTGGTCAGAGTTCTCCAAGAAACTATTCAACATTTAAATCTCTCCAAAGAAGTAAACAAAATATTTTCAGTATTCATGGTTGTATTAATCAGCCAGAGGGGTGCTGATGCAATGTACAAAAAATAGATTGGATTTTATAAAGGCTATTTATTTGGGATAGCAGCTTACAGTTACAAGGCCCTAAAGAGTACATCTCAAGGTTACTTCCTCACCAAAGTCGCTTGTCACATGTTGAAACAAGATAGTTGGCAATGTCTGTGAGGGTTCAGCATTCCTTTTTCCTCTTATTGATTTGTGATCCCAGCTCCTCTCAATTTCAGCTGCAGCTTGGATGCTTTCTTTCTTTCCAGGCTCAGCTTCTCTGTTCTCTTCACAATGCCAGCTGTAAACTATTAGGTGAATGGCTCATCTTTCTTCCTGGGGCCACAGGATCCTCTTCCATGTCTATGGAGCAACCCTCCTCTGTGTATCTTCTCTGTGTATCTACTTCTCTGTGACTCCTTGATTGAGTGTCCATTTATACAGCCCACCAAGGGGAAAAGGACTTAACTCTGAGTTACCCTGATAACAGGGTTGAATCAATTCTTAGTTGCCTTAATGATGTGCTCAAGTCATGGCCTTAATCTTATCATAATTTAATCAAAGGCATCTCAGCTGAATTTAATATAATCAAATGGTATCAAACCCAAAGGAACAGACCAGTTTACAAACATAATCAATATCTACTTCTGAATTTATAAATAATATCAAACTTCTACAATGGCCTTGTTTGATATGGATAACAGGAGACAAAATATAAGGCCCAACAAAGGTAAGAGTCATACAGAAGACCACTGAATAAGGTAGGTAATATAAAGACTGCAACCAGTGTTACAGAAAACTATAACTAAACCTTACCCATTCTCCCAGTACGTGAAAGTGTTCTGGATAAAATGTCTTGTCTTAATGAGTGTCACTGGGTAGAGTGACTGAGGACTCAATTGAGAATGTATAATCCACATAAGAAGCCCAGGCTTGTCTGCTGAGAGAAAGTCCACATGGAGAAAGATTGAGGCACCAGATATGAGAGTGCTGAAGGTTTCTTGGACATACAGCCCAAAGGAGATTTCATGTGACTGCAACCATCACCTGACTTCAAATTTAAGGAAGACCTCTGCCCAAAAAAGGACTGCCCCATTCATTCCAGTCAATCCAAAGCAAGTGAGAGATAATTTTTGTTTTCTTTTTTCTTTTTTTAATTTATTGAAGTATATACACTTATACATAAACAAACATAAATAAGTGTATAGTAAAAGTTGTAAACTTACCGAACAAACATACATAACATCATACAGTGCTCTCATATGTCACCCTACCACCAATACCTTGAATTGTTCTGAAACATTTTTAACTAATGATTACAGAGCATCCTCAAAATATTACTGCTAACCAAAGCATTTTATGTTTGGTGTATTTTTCTCCTAGGCCAAACTATTATTATTATTATTATTATTATTATTATTATTATTATTTTCTATCATTTTTACATGAACATACATAAACAATAAGTTTAGTAAAAGTTGTGAATGTACAAAGCAAACATGAGTTGCAGCTGGTTTATAAATGGGAGTGTGACTGAAAAGGGTAGTCTAGGGATGTAAATGCCAATTGACAGAAAGCTACAGAATAATCTATGGACTGAATAATTTTTTTATTTTAAACCATTAAGTTTTATAGAGGTTTGTTATACGGCAATAGATGGGAGGAAAATTTGAATGACAGCACATAATATATTTTCATTGTTTGATAAGATGACAAAGGTGTAATAAAATTAAAAATAAAATGTACGGTAGAACTATTTTAGATAATTACTAAAATATAAAAACTTTGTGTATGCTGTCTTAACTGGTAGAAGGAAAGCATACAAACAGAAAAATAATAAAAGAAAGACAATAATGACCTGGAGAAGGTATATAATTAGAAAGCCCTAAATAAAATGGTAGAAATAAATCTAAATATATCAGTTCTTTCAGCAAATGTAAATAAACTAAATGCTCTGAGTAAAAGGCTAAATAGTCAAGAGAAAGATTATTCTTACCTATGCATACATGAAATCTAGTTTCAGAATGTGTGAAAAGTAAAGCATGAGAAAAGATACATCAGCAAAATATCAACTTAAAGGAAAAGTAATTTATCTCTGGCAATATTAAAGAAAGCATTATTTATGACAATTGCATTAACAAAAGTAAAGGCACTGACAAGCACAGTATAAGACATGTACAATTATTAATCACCCTGCTGGTCACTCGCTCTTTATTTTCAGATATTTTCAGTGTTCTTATTATTATCTAAACTTTAGCAGAGTATACTGCATTCTCCAATGTCATGACCAAATGATTTTCTTTAGGAAAACCCTCTCTGAGGCCCTGGTAGAAGATCAGAAGGAAGTATTGCAAAGCAAGCATATTTCTGTCTCTCTGTGTTTCACTTAGGGTCCCTGACTGTAGTTGTGACTCAGGATGTTTCCAGGTCTCATGGCCAGCCACTCTTTTCATGGTTCTGAACCTTGTCTGCCAATTCACACACTGGTTCCAGATTCTGAAGGAAGGCCCTGTCCACGGGCTCAAGGAAACCACCTTGTTCAGGTGTTTCTTAATTTCCCAGGTTGCTGGGAAGTTCCTGTTGTTGCAAGTCTCTAGAATGATTCATCTTTCTTCATTTTACTCCTTGTTTCATCCATCTCCTATAAAATAAATTATTTGGAATACATTCCCTCAGTTTGAAACTGCAATATTGGTTTCCATTTTTATATCTTGACTCCCATAGAATCTTCCTGAATTTCAGATGTAGAAATCAGGCACAGAAAACTTAAATTATTTTATTTTATTTATTGCTGTTTTTATACTATACCACCAATCTCCCCCCAGTGCTAACACTCTAATCCCAGGGCACCCCAGCACACAGGTTTTGAATTATGCCCTGCTAGCTTACAACAAATGAGGGCTAACCTCCGAAAATATGCATGCATACACACCCACATATCCCTGTCACTGCCACCTGCATGTCCTGTCTTACTGTTGTTTGAATAAATGAATCAGTAATATTTTCTTCAAATGATAGTTCAAGAAAGATTTGAATTTTGTTACAATTTTAAAATTAATAAAATGTTAATAATCTGTGTTTTAAAAGTAAACAGGTCATTTGAAATCACCATTAAAAATACAAAGAAAACTGACACTTTCATATCTGACATATAAAGCATTTGGTAGTCATCATTCCAATACTTACAAAAGAAAAAATAATTTTAAAACAATCAGTGCCTTTCTTGGATGATAAGAGAATTGATGTCCACCCATAATTCAGGAGAGATAAGTATATCTATAGAGTTACAGGCAAGATTTGCCACCCTTAGAGAAAAAGCTATAGTAACCAAAATCTGGTAATAATACTTAAATGAAAATTTTGAAAAATTGCTGCAGATACTTTTTTTTTAATAATGATACTTTATTTTTTAGCAGTAATTACCTTTGTTCCTTGTGAAGAAAGATTATGAAAACAGTACTACCATCATCCATAGTTTATATTAGGCATATTTTATACCACATACAACCTTACAATTAACACCTTGGATTTGTGTCATATATTTCTTATAATCATGAAAAACATTCTTATACTTCTACTATAAACTATGGTCTATCACATATAGTTCACTGTATCATACAGGACTATGTTTTAATATTTAATTTTTATTCCAGCACTTTGTGTGTGAAGTCTAAGAAACCATTGCATAAGACAAAATCCTGAAGACATGTCACTACATTTTCATCTAGGAGTTTTATAGTCATAGTTCTTATATTTAGGTCTTTGATCCATTTAGAGTAAATTTTTGAATATTGTGTGTTATAGGGGTCCTCTTTCATTCTTTTGCATATGGATTCTGCAAGCACCATTTGATGATGAGAGTATTCTTTCCTATTTGAGTGGATTTGACAGATTTGTAAAAAATCAGTTGGTCATTGGTATGACGGTCTATTTCTGAACACTCAATGCAATCCAACTTACTGATATAACTAACCTTGCACTAGTACTATTCTGTTTTGACTACCATTGTGATATGTTTTAAAGTCAGGAAGTGTTACTCCTCTGACTTTGTTCTTCCTTTTCAAGATGATTTTGGTTATTTGGGGCCCTTTACTCTTCAAAACAAATAGGATAATTGGCTTTTCCATTACTTCAATGTACGCTGTTGAAATTTTGATTGGGGTTATGCTGAATGTGTAAATCATTTTTGCTAGAATTGGCATCTTAATGATATTTAATCTTGCAATCCATGAACATGGAATTTACTTCCATTTACTTAGGTTTTCTTTGATTTCTCTTAACAATGTTTTGTAGATTTCTGTGTACAAGTCCTTTTCCTCCATGTTTAAATTTATTCCTAGCCATTTGATTCTTTTAGTTCTTGTCGTAAATGGAAATTTTTTCTTGATTTCCTATTCTGCTTGTAACCCACCATTTTTACTGAATTCATTTATTAACTCTATTGGCTAATTCTTATAGCTCTTTCAAGATTTTCTATATATAGGTTCATGACATACGCAAATAGTGAAATTTTACTTCTTCCATCCAAATTTTGATGCCTTTTATATGTTTTTCTTGCTTAACTTTTCTGGCTAGAATTTCCAGTACAATGATGAATAACAGTGGTGACAGTGGTCATCCTTGTCCTGTTCCAGATATTAGAAGGAAAGATTTAGGTCTTTTGCCATTGAGTGTGATAACTGTGTGTTTTTCATATATGACCTTTAATGTATTGAGTATGTCACCTTTTATTCATAATTTCAAGTGTTTTAACTAAGAAAAGATCATGGGTTTTTTCAAATGACTTTTTGGTTTCAAAGGAGATGATTATGTGTTTTTTTTTTTTTTTGCCTTCATTTTGTTAATGTGCTGTATTATATTAACCGAGTTTCATATATTAAGCCATAAAAAAGCTATTCTTTATTCTTGCATATGTATGATAAAACCCACATGATCATTGTGTATAATTCTTTTAATAAGCTGTTGGATTTGAAATGCTAGTATTTTGTTGAGGATTTCTGCATCTATATTCACATAAGAAATTTGTGATATTCTTTACTTATAATGTCTTTATCTGGCTATCATATTAGTGTGAAGTTAGCCTCAGAGAATGCGTTAGGTAGTGCTCCCTCCTCTTAATTTTTTAAAAAGATTTAAGCAGGATTAGATTTACTTCTTCTAGGAGTTATGGTAGAATTCACGAGTGAAAGCATCTGGTTCTGGAATTTTCTTTTTTAAGATGTTTTCTATGGCTGACTCAATCGCTTCTTTTGTAGTTGATCTGTAATGTCTTCTATCACATCTAGAGTTAATGTAGGTTGAGTGTGTGTTTTTATGAACATGTCTTTTTTAATCTAGGGTTTTTAATTTGTTTCCATACAGGTGTTTATAGTATCTTAGGCTTTTCTGGGGCCAGTAGTAATGTCTACCCTCTCATTTCTGCTTTAATTTTTTCATCTGCCAATGTGTCTTTTGATAGTGTAGCTTAATTCATTAACATTCAATGTTATTACTGTAAAGGCAGTACTTACTTCAGTATCTCGCTCTTGGCTAGAATTTTATTTTGATTGGCTTTTTTTTAAGGCTTTTCTTTGATGGTTGTTACAAATTATTCTGTACCTTTGAAATAGCCCATGTTTAACTGATAAGATTTTTTCAGATCTTCTTCATCTGATACATTCACTGGATATGTGGCTATATTTTTAAGATTGTACATATTTTTTTGTGATTTTTTAACCTCAAGGAGAAATCTTCCTTTTCTCTCTTCATTCTCCAGGAATCATGTTCTTTTTGCTTTTGTACAGAATTTTCTGCCCAGCATCTATGATTAGTTCAAATTCTCTCCCTCACTAAGTGTCCTGTTTTCCTTACACTTTTCACTTTTGGGACATTGCATTCTTAAAAATGTTCAGTTAAGCCCACTTGCTTTTTCTATCTTTGCACAGTTTTTCTACCTCTGATTTCTTCTCCATACGTTATTCTTACATGGGAAAGCTGACAGGGCTAATTCAGAAATGTGGGTCAATCCAGAAAAGTCTATTTTTCATTTAGTGAATCCCTCTGAAGTAACTGGATTGAGTCAGTGCAGCATTTTACTTTCACCATTTTGCCCTGGATTTGTCTATTTCCCCCCTTTCTAGGGATATTAATTATGCAGCATTCCTCAGCAGCTTATGTCCTGCCCTGGTTCTCTGTGCCTGTATGTGTATGGGGTTCTAATTACTATTGTGATTTTCCATATAGTTTGTGTATTGGTGGGAGTGTTATAGGCCACTGACTCTGGAGAACTCCCAAGCATTGTGCAGTACCAGGTGGAGGGGTGGAAGCGGCCTGGCTGGTCGGGGATGAAAGGTTCTTATATGTTATTTTCCTGTTTTTTAATTCAGCATTTTAGGAGTCCTTCACAAGTTTCTAACATGCTCCAGAGTTCTAATAAACTGAAATTTGTCCTTTTATTATAGAATAACTTTTTTTCAGGGAATATTTATTTGCCATATTGATGATGTCACAAATATGTATTGAATTGTATGCCTTTAAATTTCCTAGGGGTACTCTAGGGAATGTTTTGGATATTTTGTTTGTAGTTGGTATTTTTCTATAAACATGCTCATAGTGAAAACAATTTGCAGCTGTAGATTTTTTTTGCTGTTACCAAATTGCATGTTTTGAGGATAAAAAAATAACAGGAGAGGGAAAATATAGCATGTTCACATGGGTCAAATAGTTGTCCTAAGTATATATTCTAATTAAATATTCACTTTTTATTTTGCTCAACCCCCAATGTGTGACAATTGTACACTGAATATCCTTTATATTATGTGCTGAAAATATGGATAATATTATAATTGAAACAAATGTTTCTGTTTTCTATATGTAGGATAAAATGGTGATAGAAAATGTATACATAAATGTGTTTCTACATATACAATACATAAACATTACCCAAATTTTAAATTGGAGGGATAGTGCACAAGGACTGACATATCAGTTCAAAATAAAACATCACCACCATTTCTTATTAGTTTTCATTGTGAAGGATAACTTTTATGTATATGTTTTCCTTTTTAAATATCCTCAGTGGAATTAGTTTATCATAGTAGCTACATGTGCAATATGTGTTATTCATTAGCATAGTTTCTTTCCCTGTGTCACTATCTCACTCCTTCCTGGGAGGCCCTGAAATGATCACCTAAAGTATCTGCACTCAAGTTCTGCTTCTGAAAGAAGTCAGCCTAAGATAATTTGTAGAGATTTGATCCTAGGAAGCTGACCCTCCAGATAAGAATCTGTAATTGGATCGTTTGCTGGCCAGCAAAATTGGATAGTGTGAAAACTCCAGGTGTCCCCAGTCATCACAATAACTGAGACTCATTTAATAGGAACAGATTAACTGACATATAACAATGGCATTTTTATGGATTGTAGAATATTTGGGCCTTAAATGATATTAGTAATTGTATTAGTTAGCCAAGAAGTGCTGAAGCAAAATACCAGAAATCAGTGGGTTTTTATACAGGGTACTGATTTGAGGTAGAAGCTTACAGTCACAAGGCCCTAAAGAATCCAACTCAAGGTACAATATGAGGAAATTTCTCAGAGTCTGTTGCCACCTGTTGATGCAAGATGGCAGGTGATATCTGCAATGGTTCAGGCTACCTCTCCCTCTTAAGGCACTGTGGTCTTAACTTCTTCCAATATCAGCTGTAGCCCGGGATATCTTGTCTCTCTCCTGGGGCTTGTTTGTCTCTGGGCTCAGCTACTCTGTTCTCTCCACAAGGCCAGCTGTAGACTATCAGGATCTCTCTTCCTGGGGCCTCAGCCATGTCTATGGACACATCTCTATTCCTCTTTGTTCTTCTCCTGTGTGTTTACTTCCCAAGGCCTCAGCTCAAAAATTCAAACTCCCTTCTCTGTGGTGTGGTTTCTCTGTGAGTCCTTGCCCACCAAGGGGGTGGGGATTAAATATCCTCCTGATGTAGCCCAATCAAAACCTTAGTCATTATTTAATCAAGTAAAAGTGAAACCTCTGAATCCAATATTATCTAATATGTCCAGAGGAACAGACCAGTTTACAAATATAATCCTAAAATTATTTTTGGAATTTATAAACAATTTCTAACTGCTACACCCCACCCTCTGAATTCCAAAAAGACATTACAATATTCAAAAAACATATAGCAAGGTTCAAAAAACCTAGCAATACTCAGTACAAAAACATATAGCAATGTTCAAAAAACAGCAATACTCAGTACAAAATCATATCACAATCAGTTTATGAAAATACAGTTTGTCTTGGGGCAAAGTTCCATCTCCCGTCTGCTGTAGACCCCTGAAACTTATGAAACCATTTATCTTCTTCTAATATACAAATGGACAGATAAAAGATAAACATTATCATTGCCATAAGAAGAAATTGGAAGAGAAATATGAGTCATGGATCCTCTACAGATCAGTAAACCTGCAGGACATACTCCATTTGTTTTCAAAGTCTGATAGTCATTCTTAAGATGATGGTTTCTTTTCCCCGTGGCCACATGGGGACCTACCCTTTCCACAAGCTTTCCCAATTGCCATTTACTTGGTTCCACCCTCATCAAGCATCTGGTTGGTGACCAAGTTCCAGAAATCACCCATTAAGAGTGTTGGGGTGATTGCCACACTTTACCCAATATTTGGGTTAGAGTCTTAACCCCCCTAGTACAGTGAAGACAACATTCTCCCTAACCTTTGGCATACAGGCCCAACCCTTTCAGAGCAACAAGTTGGTGACCTGACCTTACTTATCCCATGGGGACAGGCCTGCCCTATCAGACCTATGGGGTGTCAAACCCAACCTTCCTAATCCCCAGGGAATGTTCTCTATCCTCTATGTACCTTGGGGGTGGGTAGCAAAACTCTCCCTGAATATCATGTGGGAATGTCCACCCTCTTCAACTGCTGGGGCAAACTCACACTGTCTGTACACATGTGTGGGGTTCCTCTCTTGGCCCATAAAGATGTCTTAATTCTAGATCCCTGTTTCCATGGTTTTCCTTTTGAAGTCATTTCCCCTTCAATCTCTCCATTCTATGTCCCTTTCAGTCCAAGCTGACAGTGATTTTGTTCATACAGCTCTCTCAAAAAGCTTGCTGGTTTAGCATGCAAGAAGCAGGGGTTCAAACCATTAGACAGTAAGACTTTCCACATGTCTTTCCTAGATAACTGCATTTTCAATCATGATTTACAAGTTCCAAGTTTAGTTAAGTCCTCAAATGGGACACTATCATTTGGGAACTTAATTTCCAGTAGATTGGAATTTCTAGAATCAGTTTCTAGTTTCTTTGTGCACAACTCAGTCCTTAGTTTATCTAGCTCATCTAGCATTTTGGTATAAGCTGCAGGGAGAAGCCAGGCTGCATTCTCCAAATTTAATTTGGAAAGTTCTTCAGCTATATGACCAGGTTCACTATTTTCAAATTTTGCCTCCCTTAAAACAACAGGAGTTAATCTTGCTAAGTTCTCTGCAACTTTAAAACACTGATTGCCTTTCCTCCAGTTTCCAATAATAGTTTCATCATTTGCTTCTAAGGCCTCATAATAAGTCTCTTTAGAGTCCACATTGCTATCAACAGTCTGTTCAAAGCACTGTAGGTCTTTTCTTCCAAGCATCTCACAATTCCTCCAAAAAATGTCCCTTCCCCATTTATAAAACTGTTCCAGTGTTTTGTAATTGCAAAAGCATGACTCCACTCACTAGCACCAAATTCTGTACTAGTCAGCCAAATGGGTGCTGATGCAAAGTACCAAAAATCAGTGGGTTTTTATAAAGGGTTTTGATTTGGGTTAGTAGCTTACACTCATGAGGCCCTAAAGAATCTAATGTAAGGTACCATAAGAGGTACTTTCTCACCCAGAGTATGTTGCCATATGCTGATAGACATTTGCAGTAGATGTCTGTGAGGGTTTAGGCTTCATCTCCCCCTTAAGGCTCAGTGGTCCCAGCTTCTTCCAATATCAATTGTAGGCCCGGATAAGTCTCATCTCTCTTATAAGGCTTGTTCCTCTCTGGGCTCAGCTGCTGTGCTCTTACCACAAGGCCAGCTGTAAACTATAAGGATCTAGCTTCCTGGGACCTCCCTTGTGTCTATAGAGCCATACCTATTCCTCTGTGTTGTTTCCCTGCATGTTTACTTCCTGGGGATCCAGCTCAAAAATTCCAAACTCCCTTATCTGTGGTGTGGTTTTTCTGTGAGTCCCTACCCACCAAGGGGATGGGAACTCAAGGTCCTACTGATGTGGCCCAATCAAAGCCTTAATTATTATTTAATCAAGTAAAAGGGAAACCTCTGAATCCAATGTAATCTTATATGCCCAGAGGAACAGACCAGTTTACAAATATAATCCAAACTCTATTTTTGGAATTCATAAACAATATCAAACTGCTACAGTAATTTTGAAGAAAGAATTATTAGTCACCACCATAAACTTGATAGCATAATGGAAGAGACCTTTATCTCATTTAGCTAAAGAACAGACTGCTGTTAAATTCAAGCCCACACATTTGTTATAGGAGAGCTGTAATTGCAAATGTATCTGAATTCACAGCCACAGCAATATCTTGTACCTAAATTAGGGCCATGATACTCAGTGTGCCCCTGATTGAAATCTCTTGGTTAGCAGAAGGACCTGATACCCTCACTGAAGGAAATACTTAATGAATATGCATTTAAGTGTCAGGCAAAGACTTCTGAAGATGGTCCTAATATGATACTGAGATGGTTCTTGGCAGTCTTGGAAAAATGATAATCTTAAATACATGAGATAGCAGTGTCTGAAGATTTCATGTCAGACTGTTCAATAAGAGGATAAAAAGCCAAGAACAGAGGGTGTGTTTGAGATGATTTGTTATGCAAGGTGAGTTAACTAGAATCCCCAGGAGTATCCAGAGTGTAATGGAATACATACTCAAGGAGATCAAAAATTAGTCTGCTACCAGTCATGTTAAGCTCTTCATGACAAAATGGTTTTTGTGGACAACATCTAAAAAAAAACTTGTACTCTTCTGTCTGAAATAGAATTTCTAAGAAACCATGTCTTTGTTGGATTGGTGATTGTTGTTAGAGAACTTCTCTTTTCCCTCAACATATGTTACACACATGTTCTGTACTATAGGAGATAATTCTTGTTTGAACAACTTCTGACTTCTGATTGACTTTAGCATGTAGAATGTAGTATATTTTATTCTGTACTCTGCATATTCCCCTTGACCCTTGTTCCAGTCCAACTCCTGAATGGCATGGTTTGGGTTCTCTGTGAGACCAAAGAATGCACCTGGTACTGATTCATACATAAGCTTTATTTGGACTTACAGATAGGAGAGATTCTCCCATCAAGAGAATGAAGGTAGCACTCTGAACAGAGATAGGAAAGTGAGGGGTGATATTAGGGGTTTCATAACAAAGCCATTCCATAGGGTATGAGTACAGAGTTCCTGCTAGGGTCCCATGATGACAGATATGGGGTCTGGTGATGTTATCACAGGAATGAATTTTTATCATTGTGAGGATATTATGGTTTACAATAACATTTATACATCATTTCCCTTTGGGAGGGGTGTTGTTAACTTTAACTTATGTTCAGGTCATAAACGAAGGTACATACTGAGGACTTAGGAGGGCCTAGGCCCTGGGTTCTCAAAATGCTCTAGAATTTAAGAACTCAATAATCCAGCTGCTACGAGTATTAGTATATGGCAGCTGTAGTGTAAACCTATCTCAAGAAATTGTCCTGGAGTTTTAAAAAATGCCTGACTAAAGACCATGCTCACATTCTGGGGGCAGCCCAGATGCAGTGACTGCTTCATGTGGGTCCACAAAAGAGTGACCACTTGGCCATATGTGGGACAACTCTGAAGGTCCACCCTGGCTCCAGACCTCCTCAAGGGGGCAGCTGAGATCTCAGTTGTGACTGCACTACTGCTCAACTCTCTGCACAGAGTTCTGATATTTCTGTTACTAGTTGTATTGAACCCAAGAGCACTCCCACAAAATTTACAGTGTGAAAATCTCTACCTCAAAGCTTTTGTCTCAAGAATGTCCTAGTGTGCCTCTGAGTGTGGGAAGGGTAAGAGTACAGTGATACTTACACTCCTTACTTTCTGCCAGCTGATTTGTTTCCTAGGCCTGCAATCTAGCCAGGCTCACAGCATCTATAAGAGGGCCTTCATTATAGAGCCACTTTGTATGATGTCTTATACCTTATGTACTACTTGTTCTTACCTAGGAGCCTTGCTTTAGGTGCAGGTAATATGATACATCGATTTTCAATATAGACTGGACATATTTTAGAAAGCATGTCCTACATCAGAATAGGAATGTCCACTTGGGCAAGATTAAACATCCAAATCAGAAGCATAACTCCCATCTACATAGTATATTCTCTACTAAACACATTAAATTGCAAATCTTACAGCTCACCTTGGTTATGCAATTGCATTAACTTTTGTGTTTCCCTCTGGCAGCTGTGAATTTCAATATTTATATGTGGGAGATTTTTTTAAAATTTCCCTTTTATAATTGAAGAAATTGAGATGTATTTATACTAAAGAAAAAATACTAGGTTACAGAAGTGGTCAATGATGGACAAAGAACCCAGGGTGACTGCAAAACAAAAATACCAAAAATTAACAATAATAAAATCATTAAGTACAGCTCAAGGTAGAGTCAAAAAGTAAAGTGTTTTTCCCAAGGTAACCTATGTTCTGTTAAAGTTTTTGCTGTTATGATTACCATTATTATTGCTTCAGTACAAATAAAGATAAAATGTATGTCTATTACACAAATATAAACAAATTGATACTTTTAATATTGCTGTTGTTTTTTCCAATTTAAAGTGGGAAAGCAGCTGAATTCTACAATGGACTACCTTGCATTTTTTTTTTAAAGATTTATTTATTTACTTTATCAATTTTAAACCTCCCCTACCCCTTTGCTGTTTTGTGTCCATTCACTGGGCAATTCTCTGTGTCTGTTTCCTGCCATCTCTTTTCATCCTTCTCCTCCAGTCTTCACCAGGATTCGATCCTGGAGACCTCCGATGAAGAAGAGAGGTGTTCTGCCACCTGTGCCACCTCAGTTCCTGGTTTTCAGAGCATCTCATCTTGACTCTCCCCTGTGTCACTCTCCTGTTATGTCATCATCTTGCTGCATGGCTCCCGGGACCTGGTGGCTCACCGGCACATAGAGCCTGGCAGCCCATGAGCCTTCTATATATTTTTTTATTTTACTTCTAGGTCCTTGAGATCGAACCCAGGTCCCTCCATATGGCAGATGGACACCCAACCATTTGAGCCATATCCGCCCCCCACTACCTTACATTTTAACTACTATCTTTGTCAATATTTGGTCTCTCAATTTCACATATTTGAATTTCCCCTTTATGAAGATTTAGTTAAGTTAAGGCAGTATCACATTAATTAAATGAATGTAATTTTAAATCATCTTACCTTTCCAAACCTATTTACTTAATTTTAACTTTTGGTCCTAAATGATTTTTACTTTATTTTATTTTATTTTTTTAATTTTAATGAACCACACCTTTATGAAAGCATGTAAGCAAGTATTTTGAAGTCCTGGGAATAAATAAAAAGTTCCTGAAAATTAGACTTCTTTGGTATCCCCAGTGTTAGCTTTATTCTGCCCTGGCATATATATTAATAAGATAGTATTTTAAGCAAGAATGATGAGAGAGCACAACCGTCCCACCTCCACATTTGAAAATGCAGACAGTTATATAAGTGAATCAGATGCAACCAGACAGAAGATCCTTCCTTCACTGGCATCAGTGTATTAAGGTGATGCTTTTTAAGAAGGGACAGAGATCCAGTCTGTTGCAGGTCAACATATTTTACGTTATATAAGTAGGTCATACTAATCGCTTACTATTTAATCACTTACCTGTGAGTTTTCAAATCCAGAACATTCTTGATTTCTTTTGTACAATTTTCCAAATGAAATTTTCTTTAGTACACATTTATAAATCTGAAAAACTAAAGCATATGCTTGTGGACAAAGTTTTCAGGTTAAAACTCTTGTCAGTTCAGTCAAATAAATGATTAGACCATTACTTTATTTTAACAGGAAAATAATGATTAAGCATATCAATAACAAAGGGACAAGGATTTACATTTTTATCTCAAATTTGGAGAGCAGGTTTGTGAAAATCAGAAATGAAAATACTTGTTACAGTTCTGAATTTCTGTAATAATTCATAAAGCAATAATGAGAGAAGGATGGGTCTATAATTGGGCCTTCTTTAGCATCCTGAAAGATATGAGTTTGTGATTAAAATAAAGTCATACAATTCTAAGTCAAGGGCTATAGAAAAATAATAAAATATATTTGTGAAACCTCTCTAAAATTAAACAACCCATTGCATTGATACTTAAATATACATCTATGAGAAGTAACACATATGAATAAAAGAGTTGAACTTGAAACTTATTATAAAGCACTTTCTTACTCATATTTTCTAGCAATTATAAAGTAAGTTTCATTTGTAATTTATCTTATTAAGAAAAATTAATTCCCAGTCACAATGTCCATTTAAGTTCAAGATTACTGTGTAGTATGGGTTCAAAGGGCATACCCACGAAAGAGGTAGAGTCATTCTCCCATATAACTACATTGAATTAGAATATTTACAATATCATACCCTTAAGATCAAATTAGCATCCCCATCTTTGCAGCTGTGACCATATTTATTAAACACAATAGAATATTTGCAGTCTCAGAATATAAGAGTTTAAATACTTTTAAGGATTTACACCATCTTAGAACTGAAGAAAGAGTAAATTTAGCTCTATGGTCCATTGAATAAATAAGGAATTTTCACTTTCCTTTATCCTGTAAAGTATTTACTTGTGTGACTGTCATGGTAATGATTATATCCCCCAAAAGTGTCTTTGCTCACTTAATGTAAGTATGCATTAATAGAGTCTCACACTGGGGAGAAAGATTGGAGAAAGTCATTTTTGCTTTCTGTGTATAACTCTGTAAGTTCAAAAAACATAATCATTTCCAAATTAAGTTTTGTTTCCACAAGCAGACTCAATCTTTTCAGTTCCTACATCTGAGAAAGTAACTCTTAATGCTTGGAAATAAAAAATTCTTTCCAGCAGTAATCCCTATTCAGGAAATCATTTTCCATTGCATGTTGATATGTTATAAATCTGTAACCATAATTATTGACTACCTACTTTTTTAAAATTAAAAATTAATATATTTAAAATTATATTGTATCTGATGATGTAAGGTAAGTAAAATGCAAATAAATTCCGTGAATCATTTTTCCTGTCCATTTATTTTGATATCAGATACAACAAAACCAGACTCACAGAGTAGATGGAGTTTTCCAAGAATTTTGATTCATTATATCATTTAATCAATACTCAGCAGAAAAGTTCTTTTCATGGAAACCCATTATATTAGGTCACCTTTTCACCTTCTGGTAGTGTTCTTTTGTGTAGAAAAGTTTGCAATTCTGATGAAGTCCATTTTATTTATATTTTCTTTTGTTGCTTCTTCTTTTATTTTCATATCTAAGAAATCAATAACATATCCCAGGTTGTGAAGGATAACCCCTATGTTTTAATCTAAGAGTTTTATGGATTTAGCTCTTATATCTAGGTTCTTGATCCATGTAGAGTTAATTTCTGTATATGTTTTGAGGTATTTGTTCAACATCATTCTTTTTACAAGTGGATATTAAATTTTCCCAACACTTTTTGCTGAAGAGACAATTCCTTCTGCAATTAATATACTTGGCATCCTTGTCAAAAATTAGTTAATCATAGATGTATGGGTATTCTTCTGAACTCTCAATTCAGTCAATTTGTAAAGTATGTCTATTTTTATGCCAGCAATACACTGTATTTTGATTACTTTTTCTGTGAGTAAGTTTTAAAATTGGCATTTGTGGGACCTATAAGTTTGAATTACTTTGCCAACTTGATTTAGGTATTTGGAGCCCCTTGTAATTAAACATGAAGTTGAGGATCAGCTTTCCCATTTCTGCAAAAAAATGCTGCAAGGATTTTGATAGGTATGACACTCAATCCATAAATTGCTTTTGTGACTTACATTAAGTCTTCAAATCTACGAACATGGGATATGTTGCCATTTACATAGGCTCTCTTTAATTTCTTCCAGAAATGTATTATATTTTTCAAAAAAACAAAACAATACAAAACATTTCTTTGTTTAGATTTACTCTTTTTAAAAGTAACTGTGAAAGGAATATTTTGTGTGTTTCTTTCCACTTGAGAAGAAAATTTCTTTGGCTGTTGTAATGTTTTGAATTTATATCTGTTGGGCCTAGGTCATTTACTTATTCTTCAAGTCTTCTGTTTCCATATTGATCTTACAAATAAATATTTATCTATTACTGAAAATGTTTTAATTTAAACCTCCAACCATTATTGTAGAAGTGTCTTTGTTTCACTTTAATTTGTTCTTTGACTTCTTTTTTTTATTTGGGGCTCGGTGGTAACATGCATACATGTTAATAATTGATATGTCTCCTTGGTGGTTTTCTCCTTTTATTAATATATAGTGTATGAGTTTGTCTCTTACAGCAGCTTTTGACATGCTTTCACTTTATGACCTATATGTGCAATTTGGACTAGAGTAAGAATCTTGTGAAAACATATAGTAAGATGAAGCTTTAAAAAAAAATTTTTTTTTTTAATTTTTAAAGAGGCTTTATATTACATAAATGTTACATAAAAATATACGGGAATCTCATATATCCCACCTCACCCCCTCCCACAATTTCCCACATTAACAACATCTTTCATTAGTGTGGTACATTTGTTACAATCAAAGAACACATATTGAAGAATTGCTAACCATGGACTATGGTTTACATTATAGTTTGCACTGTGTTCTGTGCATTTTTATAAGTTATGAAAAAAATGTAAAATGTCCTGTATCTGTCATTGCAATGTCATATAGGACAATTCCAATGTCCCAAAAATGCCCCCATATTGCACCTATTCTTCCCTCTCCCTCCCTTCAGAAATTCTAGTGGCCACTGCCTTTATATGCAAGTTCTTCCATTGGTGGAATTATCATAAGTCTACTTTAGTCCATGGTTGTTTTAAACCCTTATGTTTGTTCATTCTTCAATCTTGAGTATTTGAGGATGGTGATGTCTACCCTGGCTATGACTGAAAAGGGCTTAGATGCCATGGGACAGATGAATGGAACAGTTTTGCCTGCAGTTGCAGACACTCTCTGCTTCCTGGGATGCGTGTTGTCCATCATCATTCTTTTGTTAGTTGTCCTGGATGAGTCCAATGAACTGGTGAGTAGGTGTTGCAGATCCTCAAAGCAGCTCCCTCAGAGAGCTGTTTGCACTTTTCCATTTTGTTTGTAAGAGAGTTGAACTTTGCTTAGCTACTTTGATGCCATCTTCCTGGAAGTAGCCCTGAATCAAACTTTTTAATCCATCCCATCAATCTGTGACTTTTCATTGGAGAATTCCATTCATTTACACTCAGAAAAATTATTGAGAAGGCAGCAGTTACTTCTACCATTTTTTCATTTGAATCTTGTACTTCTTGCACACTTATTGTCCCTTATTTCATCATATAAAGGTTTATTAGGGCTTTAGCTGATTTCTTGAAGCGAGAAGGATCAATCCTTTCATTTATGCATGTGTATATATATAATACTATATAAAGAATATATATTAAATATATATTTATATAGAAATATATAATACATATTAAATATTATCTTTGTGATTACCATGTACTTTGTATTTAACATCCTAAGTCTTTCACAAAGTGCATTGAAATGATACCAATTTAAATTCAAGTGCATAATATTTCTCTGCTCCTATACCTATCCTTTACACTTCTTTCTGTTTTTGTAAAATATTATCTCTTTATATTTTGTATATCCATAATATAGAAATAGAATTATTTATATTCAATTTAATTCTAAATCCTATATGAACTGAATATATACAGCTGCATACCAAGAATACATCATTAAAAAAAAAATACATCAGTACTGGCATTTAGATTTACCGATGCAGTTATTTTTACTGGAGCTAATTATTTCTTCATATGGTCCCAAGCTACTATTCTCTTTTGTTTTCAAACTTTGAAACTCCTTTTAGCATTTCTTGAAGGGAAGTTAACATGTTGATGAGTTCCCTTAGCTTACATTTATCTGGGAGTGTCTTAAATAGTTCCTCATTTTTTTAAACAGATACGTTTTATTGATATATGTTAATAAAGCATAAATCCATTAGTGTAAAATCAATGGTATTCAGTGTAATCACATATTTGTGCATTCATCACTTCAATTATTCTTAGAGCACTTTCATTATTCCAATAATAATAATAAACAACAAACAAACAAAACTCATCATTCAATGTCTCAATGCTTCCCCTGCCCTACATAGATGTTATTCTTTTTTCCTTCTTTCTAGTATATTTGTACTTATATTTTGAGACAACAGTGTTATATATGCAATGCACCCATATTTGTGATTTGCATGAGGTCTTACCTTCTTATATAGTTCCATGTTACAGCTTTCGCTTTCCTTCTAGTAATATACATGACCTTAGACTTTTCTTTTCAACAACTGTCATACCCATATAATAGCACTGCTAATTACAAACAAAATGATATGCTTCCACAATTCCTATTCATTTCCAAAGATTTAAAAACAATCTTTTTACCAATTCTGCACACATTAACCCTCGGGTTTCCATTCTCTAACCTCCTTCTGTTTTCCGGTGATGTATATTCTAATTATTAACACCATGGTTTCACACAATATATTTATTTCATAATAGTACACTCATACAATATTTGTCCTTTTCTGTCTGGGTTGTTTCACTCAATATAATGTCCTCCAGGTTGATCCATGTTGTCATATATATCATGACTTAATTTCTTCTTACAGCTGCATAATATTCTATTGTGTGTATACACCACAATTTCTGTCTCCATTCATCAGTTAATGAATGCTTTGGCTGTTTCCAACTTTTGGCAATCATGAATAATGCCTCTGTGAAAGGCTGTTGTGATTTTTATTGGGATTGCATTGAATCTATAAATCAGTTTTGGCAGAATTGACACTATAACCATATCCACTTTTCCAATCCATGAAAATAGAATGCTTTCTATTTATTAAGTCTTCCTCAGTTTCTTTCAACAATGTTTGAATTTTTATGAATACAGGTCCTTTTTGCCCTGGTTAAGTTTGTTCCTAAATATTTGATTGTTTTAACTGCTATAGTAAATGGAATTACGTTTCTGATTTCCTCCTCAGGTTGCACACCAGTAGTGTATATAAACGCTATTGATTTTTCCATATTAATCTTGTATCCTGCCATTTTACTGAACTCATCTATTAGTTCTAGTACCTGCTTTGTGTTTTGTTTTGTTTTTAGAAGATTCTAGATATAGGATTATATGATCAGCAAATAGTGAAAATTTTAATTCTTCCTTTCCTAGTTGGGTGCTTTTTATTTCTTTATCTAGTCAAACTGCTCTATCCAGAACCTCTAGCAAAATAGCGAATAACAAAGGTGAAGGTGGGCATCCTTGTCTTATTCCTAATCTCAGTGGGAAAGCTTTCAGTCTTTCACCAGTGAATACAATTTGAGCTATAGTGTTTTCATACATGACCTTTAACATATTGAGAAATGTTCCTTCTATCTCTAATTTTTGAAGTGTTTTTATTAAGACTTTGACCATAAGGGGGAAATGGTGAATACAAATGAGTTTTTATGGCTAAGAGATTTCAAGGTGAGTCAGGGGGATGTTCCATATGCCACACTTATGTACATCTCAGCAGTATCTCACTTACTGTGATAGTAAATACGCAAGCCTCCTGAAGGGTTGAGAGACAGCCAGACACTATACGCAGGACAGACACCTCAGGTGTCTGGCATCCTACCAGTGGACCATATTTTGGATTTTATGCTTGCCAGTGTAACAGATTTGGACTCATTTGTGGTTTCCCTACACATGGCTCTTCTGCACCTTCCATTTGAACTTATAGTTTGCACTATAGTTGTTAGGTGTATGTCCAAGAGACTTAAATCTCTGGTCTCTCCATGTGTCAGTTGGGCCCTGAATCTCAGCAGAGTAGCAAAACCTACTCTCCAGTTCATTAATCTCAACCAAAACAACCAACAAGGTGATGATAATGGACAACACACATCCCAAGTAACAGTGAGAGACCCCAAATGCAAGCAAGATAGTTCCATCCATCTCCCCTATGGGATCTAAACCCCCACTCAATTAAAGATAGATTGGGGATCACCAGCCCCAAATCCTCAATTTTGGGGAATGAACAATGGAGTAAGGTAAACTTGCTATTATTCTACTATAGACTAATTTTCATTCTAACAATGGAAGAACATTTATCATTGATATGGAGGCATGGCCACCAAAAGTCCTGAGGGGAGGTTGAGGGAAAGTAGGTATAATATGGGAGCAATTTCAGGACATTGGAAGTGTCCTGCATGACATTGCAATGATGGATACATGCATAATATATTTTGTCATGACTTACAAAGTTGTGCAGGATAGAGTGTAAACTGTAATGTAAACTATAATTTATGGTTAGTGTCAATGATTCACTATGTGTTCATCAATCATAGCAAACGTACCACACTACTGAATGATGTTGTTAATGTTTGAAAATGTGGGAGTGGGAGGGAGTGGGGTATATGAGAATACCATATATATATATATATTTTAAAAGAGGCTTAGATTACATAAATGTTACACAAAAATTGCAGGGATTCCCATTTTCCCCACCTCCCAAACCTCCCACAACCTCCCACATAAACATCTTTCATTACTGTGGCACATCACCTGCAATGGATATACATATTCTTTGGCTTTGCCACTAAGCATGGACCATAGTTCACATTGTAGACCACCCTCTCTCCCACACAGTCCTACATGTTATATGCTGATGTAAAATGGCCTATATCTGTCATTGTAATGTCACTCAGGATAATACCCAAGTCCCAAAAAAGGCCCTGTATTACAACTGCTTTTCCCTCTCCCTGCCCTAAAAGCATCCAGTGGCCACTGGCTCCACATCGATGTTGTAATTTCTTCCATTTCTTGAATCATAATATGTCTACAACAGAATACCGGTAAGTCCACTGTAGTCCATAGCTCTTCCCCCAAATATGAGGAGTCCTGGATGGTGATATCCACTCCCCCTCCAACTGAGAGGGGGCTTATATCCCATGGATAAGATGGATGGGATTATCCTGCTTGCAACTGCAGACTCTCTCCATTCCCTGGGGTGGACGTTGTCCATCATCATCTCCTCGCCAGGTGACTTGGGTGAGTCCATTGAGCTGTAGAGTAGGATTTGCAGCTCCACCGAGATTCCATTCACAGCTGGCACATGGGCAGGCCAAAGACTCCACTCTCTGAAAGTACACCTACAACTCCAGCACCACATATAGGTTTGAATAGAAGGGACTAATGGACCATATGTGGGGAGGACTTATTTCAGTCCATCTCTATCACTCTCAGGAGCACAGATTCCAAAGTATAGTCCACTGATAAGGCATCAATCTCTGGAGCTACCCACCTTATATAGGACCTGGGTGTCTCCAGAGCCCCCAGGAGCCCCTCTCTTTGGGGTGATATCCACGTTGGTGTTCTATGAGATACTACTGAGGTGTGCATAAGCATTACCTCTGGGATGACCTCCCATCTCCCTTTGAAGTCTCTTAGCCATATAAACTCATTTGTCTTTACCTTTTCCCCCTTTCATTCAAGGTCTTTTTCCAGTCATGTTGACCATTGACACTTGGTAGAATCCCTTGTTGTCAGGGAGGCTCAGCCTGGAGAGTCATGTCCCATGCTGGGGAGAAGGTAATGCTTTCATATGCTGAGTTTGGCTTACAGAGAGGCCACATTTGAACAACAAGGAGGATCTCAGCTGACAACCCTTAGGCCCCCCATAACAGTAGGCTAAGTTTCAATTAAAAGAGCAAAGTCTCATAAGGCTACTTATCAATAACAAGAGCCCATTAGTGGACCATCCTCCTTTGCCAGACACCGCCTCTGCACTTCGGGGATTGTTGCTGCTCCCTAGGAGAATGTGGCAGAGCTCTCCAGGCTCCCTCCCCATCCCTCTGGGGCACATGACACCTGCCTGTCTTGACTCATTGGATGACAAGATTCATAGTTTCATGCAACAAGAGGTCTTGACATGCTGATTGTCCTCTCCTATTAGGATCCACCATTTCTCCTAAGAGACAGCCACCTATCTGTTTCTGGGTGAATCAGTCCTCCCAAATATCAGGGTCCATCTCCTTCCCACTCACTGTGTGGGTCTTCACTCCCCGACACAACACATTATGACAGGATGAACACTCACACACTCACCAGAAGCCTACTCCAGATGCCCCCGATCATGAATGCCCCCCCAACCAACATCCTAAACCAGCTACATTCCCTTGTCATATTGCCATAAGAGGATTCCCACTCCTGCACTTTCAACCTCATACCCACAAATCCTGTGTTCACCTGGTCCCTCTACCATGTCTCCCCGCAGTATGCTGGGTATTCTAGCCTACTCTTACTAATTTACTCACAGGTCAACCCTGCACAGCTAAACCCAGTAATATCACTACACACCTGTCCCATCCTACAATATGCAACTATACTCTATCACTTTACCATATATTATGTCAGTTATGGGTGAAGGCTCACAACCATCTTTTTTCTTTCTCTCTATTGTTAACCTATCTTTCAGACAAGGGTTCTCAGAGACTGCTCACTTTCCTCAATTCATATGAGTGAGTTCATGTACTCTTCATCCTTCATTAACTGGCTTGCTTCACTCAACATAAGGTCTTCAAGGTTCATCCATGTTATTGCATGTCTTAGCACTTTATTCCTTCTCACAGCTGAATAACATTCCATTGTATGTATGAAACACATTTTGTTTAACCATTCATCTGTTGATGGGAACTGGGGTTGATTCCAAATTTTGGCAAGAGTGAACAATGCTGCTATGAACGTTGGTGTGCATATATCTGTTCGTGTTTTTGCTTTCAGTTGTTCTGGGTATATAACCAGCAGTGGAATTGCTGGATCATATGGAAGATCTATTGTTAATTTTCTGAGGAACCGCCAAACTGTCCTCCACAGTGGCTGGACCATTCCACATTCCCACCAGCAGTGGATGAGGGTTCCTATTCCTCCACATCCTCTCCAACACTTATAGTCTGCTGTTTTTTTAATAGCCACCATTCAAATGAGTGTAAGATGGTATCTCATTGTAGTTTTAATTTGCAATTACCTAATAGCTAGCGATGTCGAGCATTTTTTCATGTGCTTTTTAGCCATTTGTATTTCTTCCTTGGAGAAGTGTCTTTTCAGGTCACTTGCCCATCTCTTAAATGTGTTGTTTGTCTTTTTATTTTGGAGGTGTAGGATTTCTTTATATATGCAGAATATTAGGCTCTTATCAGATATATGGATGCCAAATATTTTCTCACCTTGGGTAGGCTGCCTTTTTATTTTCTTGATAATGTTCTTTGAGGCGTAAAAGTTTTTAATTTTGAGGAGATCCCATTTATCTATTTTTTTCTTTTGCGGCTCATGCTTTGGGTGTGATGTTCAAGAAACCATTTCCTATTACAAGATCCTGTAGATGCTTCCCTACATTATCTTCTAAGGTCTTTATGGTTTTGGCTCTTATATTTAGATCTTTGATCCATTTTGAGTTGATATTTGTATAAGGTGTGAGATGGTGTTCCTCTTTCATTATTTTTGATATGGATATACAGTTCTCTAAGCACCACTTGTTAAAGAGGCCATTCTCTCCCAACTGAGTGGGCTTGGTGGCCTTGTTGAATATCAGATGATTGTGTATGTGAGGATCCATATCAGAACTCTCAATTCAGTTCCATTGGTCAGTAGGTCTATCCTTGTGCCAATACCATGCAGTTTGGAGCACTTTAGCTTTATAGTATGTTTCAAAGTGAGGTAGTGAGATGCCTCCAACTTCATTTTTCTTTTTCAATATATCTCTGGCAATTCTTGGCCTCTTACCTTTCCAAATATATTTTGCAGTTATTTTTTCCAGTTCCTTAAAGAATACAATGTGTTTTTTTTTTTTTTTGATT